>JBBPDE010032730.1:0-10324 GCA_037974605.1 Nannopetersius ansorgii
GTGTGGAGGAGAAATAAAGAGGAAGAAAATGATGGAACCGGCTCTGGTGTCGCCTTCTTTCACCGTTCGCCACAATACTTTTAATCCTTTAGATTTTAAGCATGCTTTTTCTTTTGCTATTTTCGCTCCAAAACTAATACATCTTAATGAACTGCATCCTGAGCGGCTGCAATGCATTGGGAGTGAACAATACTTACAATGTACATCAAACCCTTCTACTTCAAAAAGCAAGGTTTTGCATGATGCAAGCTTTTTAAGCAAGCTGGGACATCTTACCCTTGGTTGTCAAACTCTTGCCTTAAGAGTGTCCAGATGAGTATCACAACTGACGGTATTCCTGCAATGCATCAAATCATTTAATGAAAACATAAATAAATAGATTCTGTTAGAGTGTCTGAATTAAAACAGCCACTTTTGTTCTTTTTACCCCAGCCAATCAGCATGTACCACCAGAAGGATGCACTCTTGTGAGTGAAGGTGAAGACTAGAAGAGCCTGCAGGTACAGTCCCTCCACCAACAGCCAGTAGAAGTTAGCCAGCACAGAATACTGGAAGAACGTCACTGCAGCTTTACATGCAACCTAAGAAGAGATGATACACACAGACGACACACGAAGTTTGAAGAGTAAATAAAATGGTTATATTTGTGTTGGAGATGTGACATATTCCATACATTCACCACTACTCTAAAGAAATCAACGTCTCTACAATGTCTGTTTCATTCCCGTCTAATTCTGAATGGTCAAGTCAAGCAGGTTTTTCACCATTTCAGCTGTATACACTGTGCTCAGTGAAATGAAACAATGTTTCTCCAAGACCATGGTGCAACACCAGTAGGAAAACAGAACACCACAAGATTAAACAATACAAGTGTAAAGAGAGCAGGAGAGTGGAAGAAAAACCCAAAGCAACAAAACAAGATAACATTTACTGCATTGGGGTTATTGGGTATCCAAAAATGAAAATTAGAGTTAGACTCCCATTCAAGGCTATGTGGTTTTTGAGTGCGGATTTAAGTTCTACCGTGGAGATGGTGCAGTGGTCAATGCTCTCGTCGGCGAATAACACAGCATCTTTCACGAACACAGCTACGCCTCTCAGAATGAAGGAGGAGAAGAGGTTGAGGTGGATACAGGTACGAGTGCACAGCAGCCTCCTATGGATTCACTGGAGGTTAGTAAAACGTATGTTGAAAGCACTGGTAGTGACAATGTTGCATTGTTGTGGGACACAGCTAAGAGTACCTGAAGACACAGAAGATGAAGATGGCAATGCAGAGACAGCCTAGTGATACACCATAACCAATGGAGTACAACAGCTTCACAGTGGCGAAGTATTCTTGCTGGTACCAAAGGAAAACAGTGAAAGGACTGAGCCAGCCATTATATGAAAAGCTAGAAAAGTATAAAGCATATGATACAGCTCTGGAAAAAAAAATGCAAAAATGTTCAGTTTCTCAGGTTTTATAACTGCTGACACTTTAAAATAAAAACATCTTTAAAGCATTAATTTAAATGACAAAACATCAAATTCATGTTACCAGAACATGAATAATTCAAAGAAAACAAATCTCTTGTCACTCAAACGAAATAGCAATAATTATCTTTGACTTACTTCTAGTAGTGTTTTGCCACCCAACTGGTCGCATTGTGAGAGGAGAGTGTTGATTACAGTAGTGTTTTTATACTTAAATAAGATGTGATTCAGGTGATCACTAATCAACACCTCATAAAGCAGAATGAGGTGCTTGTGTAGGAATTTAACAGAAATGGTTGTCGTACTCATAGAAATGCTGATTTAAAAATTAATTGCAGTGCTCTTTTTTCTGAGCTGTCACCAATCCTCCTCATGGATATCTACTTTCCTGTCATGCTAAGCACCAGATTGTATCTAACCTGTATTTTAACATCAGTAAGGAACCTCTGAACTTCATCAACCAGAGAAAGTGTGACTGGAACTGGATCTCCATTAACAGGGTTGTGACGATAGTCACCACTAGTGCACTATACGTTCAAATGTTTTCAGACACCTGTTAATCCAGAATTTATTTTTTAAATGCATCATTAGAGAGAGTTTTTCACCTCTTTGCTACAGTAACAGTCTCTTCATTTCTGGTTTAGCCTGCTGTTAGATCATTGAGGATTTGATTGCATTAGAGCACTAGTGAGGTCAAGTACCGATGTTCTAGATAACAATATCAAAACACAGAATTTCCATTAACAAAATGCATTTAATATTTAGAATACTTTGTGTCCTGTGTCTTCTTCCTCACTAGTGTCCTCTGGGAGACAGGCAGTGTAATAGGGGACACTCAGACCGCTCCAGCCATCATTGGTGCAGTTGCGGATGACAACAGCTATGGCAGGAAAACATTGCATGTTGGGTTTGGCTTTTCATGAAATATTCAGACATACAGGATATACAGATTTTAGTTGATACAATAATCACACTACACAGTCATGCAGTGAGCAAAACTACCAGTGATCTGCACACAAACATATCCGGGGCAAATAAGTCACAGTGTAATTTACTCACTGTAAGAATACATAATAGACCAGGTTATGAATCAACATGTAGCTCTGGTGAAATGAGTGTGAAATATGATGAGGTGAGCATTGCCTGCAGGAGAGCCGTGCTTCTGCAGAGGCGGTGGGCAGGGCACTGAGACACTTTCGCCAACACGAGCAGGAGGCCAACAGTTCACACCATCCCATTCCATCAGACAGTCTGAGAAAATAAACAACCTCCATGCTTGCCTCAGGAGAGTCAGCCATGACTATGAAATACATGTTATGAAAATAATATAAACATGATATATATAGGACACTGGTGTTAAAGTGATTTCGTTCAAAATTATGGTTTAAAATGTGCATCACAAAGACACAGACAATAAAATATGTACATGTATTAAATATGGTTATTGAGTGTATTATCTAAAAAATATTGTTTGCTGAACGGAGCGTCCACAGAGGCAAAATAGGAAGTCACTTAGAGTGACTTTCTTCCCCATCAACATATGATTAGCCTTTCCTGATGCCTCCCAGCTCCACTGTCAATCTGACAATACCCAGTGCCTTTGGATCATAGAGCCTGCACTGCATGTAAATCTGACAACGCTCAAAGCCATTTGGTTTAGCAGGTTTGTTACCCTCTCCCCTGTTAACAAAATCTTACATCGCCACTCCCTACACCACACTCACTAGGCTTGTAGCCCACAGACCAATACAATCTGATATCTGGACCGCCCTCCACACCTTGAGTAACAAAACGTTATCTGTACTTAAACCTAGTTAAAGTATTTTGTATTTATACCTAGTTAATAATTGAGTTCTACCCTGCACACTCTGTATTAAGGGTGTGCAGATGTTTGAAATATCTATTTGGAGGACAGTTTTGAAATGCTGCAGGATTGGATGAATTAAGCTGAAATTGTTTCTTGAATTTATACCTAGTCTTGGTCTATGTAAACCGCTCTGATGCAGATCGGGGAGTACCTGTGGGTCGGTCCGCTTCAGAAGGAGGTTGTTCTGAACGTTTCTGCATCTGGACACGACACTCATTCTCCCTTTCATGCAAGTGCAGCACTATTAAACATTCAGGGTGAGTGAGCTCCACCTGAAATCACCCACAAGGACACATCAAGAATTGTCATGCAAGCCCAAATGGCAAAAATGACACTAGTATTTATATAAACTTACTCTATTCAGTGCACAAAATAGGATCCAGAGGATAGCATTATGACGCAGATCCATCCTAATGCTCTTAAAGCAGAACATCCAGAACCAAGGATTTGGATACAGCAGCGCAGCATCAGCTCCCATCTCTTGCTGAAGTAAGTCTGTCTGATTGTGCGCTGTATGCATATAGTGAAGAGGCACATCCCAGGTGGTATACCCCACTTTCTTGTCCACTTTGCATCTCTTACAGCATCTTACAGCTCCTCTTCAGAGCGTCCTCAATTGAGCACACTTGAAATGTGAAGTTTTTGTGAGTTTGTTTTAAGAATTTAACACAATTAAACTGTATTATATGTATTTTATTTATTCATCAGTAGTTTTATTCATATCTGTCAGCCCTGGACTGAAAATTAGGGAGGTTTTTGGGGATGGTAGGGTATGTTGTCAACCAGAACATTAATAATTTTTTTTCATTAATAATGGTTTGTCCATGGGCCATAGCCATAAATTGTGTACCGAAAAGATATAAAATAGGCTCCAGCATAAAGTGAGGAAAGTGACTTACTTCTGTGTCTATGTCGGAAAGCAGGTTTTTTTTCTTGTTTTGGGCCTCTGTGGACTCTAAATGAGGCTTTTATGCTGAACTAAATACAGTAAACAGCCATTTACAGCATGAGTGAACTTGCACATCTTATCTTGTCCCAGACCAAGGCCAAGATCCCACGCAAGGTGTGCTATTGTCTTTCCTGGTGCAGAAAGATGAAGGCAAAATATTAGCAGGGATAGCACTGACCTGAGGTTTAGGAACACTTCTCTTCAGAGAAGCAACAAAATAATATAAACCAGTTGTAGAGGACATTGATGTTTGCGCTATACCTATAATGGAACTAACAGCCCAGTCCATTCATTTTTAAAGTACCTTCCCCATGAGGAGTCAGGTGTTCTTCGGCAGGGACCCCTCCTTTTGTGCTCTCATGCAATATTCAAGGAGGAGATCTGAGAGAGAAGTGAGAAACCAAGAATGCCTTTCCCATCATGTGTGGCAGCAGGTTCCTACGACCAGTATTGGTCTTATTTGGAACTGACCTTGTGGAAAGGTCTCATGTAGCTGGGCAGTTAAATACTGAGGATTTCCTTTTGTAACATAATGACACTGTGTTAATGTGTTAATAAACACTATATATTGAAAATATATATTTAAAATGTAAAGTCATGTTAAAAAATATATAGATTGCTGGTGCACACTTTTTTGGAAGGAGGGGATTTCTCTTTCCAAGTTCACCCACCAACTAAGAATACCTCAGACACACAATACCACCAACGCTGATGAGTACTACATGCTTCCTCCAAGTTAAATGCAGCTAGTCACTTAATAAGGATGCATGGTACATTTAAAATGTTCAGATAGTTATTAAATTATATATATATATATATATACACACACACACACACACACACACATATATACATACATAAAATGCATGTGGTCTTAAAAATGTATTTTTGTTTGCGGTCTGATGTCTTCACCAGCACTTTACTACCAACAGAAGATGGCAGTAATGCATCTAAATGCTGTTAGCTATCAGCCATAAGAGTTACTACCAAGCAGTTTAAGTTTAATGTGAGTGGGACATAATTAGATTTTATTACAAATGCCTGTTGCTTATTCAGGCAATCATAGTATCACCAAAGAATGTGATCAATACAAAGGCAGTTGTGAAAAGCATGAAAGGGTCTTTGTCTCTTTGTCTCTGTCTCCCATCCCCACCACTTGCACAATGTGACTGGACAGCTCAACAGGCTTGGAGGAGAACACTAACACCCAATTCATTTACATTAGCTAACCATCATCTAGGTAGGCTAGCACTGTGATTCACTATGAATTCAGGAGACAGTAGGAGCCCCAAACCAGACCAGACCCCACACTGGGTGACATATCTCCGGAACATCCATGATATAGCGATCATGCCATTCTCTTCACTCCTGGGAACAATGGCATGGTCAGAAAAGCCTCCCACAGATAGAGTTCCTCGAGTGGAATGTATGTGGACATACTTGTCTTAACGCTACATACTTTTGGCACTGGGTGGTGATGTTGAAGCACGTGTTTGCACTGCGAGAGGGTCTGAAAGAGAGGGTCAGACCAAAGAATGAAAATTCGAATTTTGGAGCACATACTTCTGGGCCAAATTTAAAACCACATTCAGCTTTTTGGTGAAAAACTGAAATGATTATTAGGGTTATGATGGAGATGCAAACATAAGAGCATTGAGGCAATGGCATCAATGGAAAGCCCAATAAAGTAAGAAGCAGGTGTGTTTGACTTTGTTTGTTTAACTGGCTGCGGAGTGTTCCAGTTTTATGGCATGTCTTTAGTCCACTCAGGCAGTAACCCTCATCAAACCTACACTTAGAGACTATATCCTTTATTTTTTGGCATTTTATCTTTTCTCCAGAGGTGCCAAAGCAGGCTGTTTCAAATTAACTGTGCATTTACACAGTGTGTGTGTGTGTGTGTGTGTGTGTGTGTGTGTGTGTGTGTGTGTGTGTGTGTGTGTGTGTGGTGGTTGAGAAGTCTATTTCCTTGCAGGTAGAAAGTTCTCCTGAAGTGTTAAGACCAGACTACCAAGAGAGACAATTAAAAATAGAGGCCATTTATTTATATTGGTTCTAAAGGCACTGTAACTGTTGAGAAATGGCCATGTAAAAACAAATGACAGTCTTTTATATGTAAAAGTGGCCAAACACAAGGGGGAAATGGACAACAGGGGATAAAAGTAGGGTATGGGATTTTTAGTCAAAGCAGCTAAGTTTAGGCCCTCGAGTTTAACCAGTGAATCAGTTAGCAAGAGGCCATGGTGCTGAAGTGTTAAGACTACTGTCACCACCATGTGTGATGAGCTAAGCCCCACAGTCAGAGTGGCAAGGAGTGGTTTGTTTTGACACGCCAAGACAGTTGCACACCATCACTTGTGAGAAAAGGTAAAAAACGTTGGCAAAATCTGGCCCTCACAGCCCACAAATGTTCAGGAAAGGGGGTGTACAGTTAAGCCACAAGAGTAGGGACTATTAAAAGCAAGTGTCTTCATGCGCCCCGTCGCTGTAAATACTCCTTCCTACTCCTGTCATCGCTGTTACTTATTTTGGACAGCATCAAAGTACTACAATGCAATACATTTCCATCCATGTGGTCATCGCTGCTGCCCACCATTCATCAGTGAAATCTGAGGCAGCTAAGAAAATACATTATATTACAACAAACGCCACAAAAAATAAAGCTCTTCTGTAGGACAGCACAAGGCCTATTTAAACCAACACCAAAGGTTTATAAAGGATAATTCCAAAAAGCACCATTACTTAACAAAATAAGTTTCCATGAATGTTGGTTTTATGTCATGTGTCTTGAAAGGTTAATGCAGCTCATATAGCATAATGCCCACACAAGCCTTTTGTGACAACTGACATAAAAAGGTTTCTAAGGCCTTATTCCAGTAAGCATCAACAACGGAGGTAACAGTACATCACGTTTGACTAAACAAGCCTCTAAAAGCCTTAGAATTTTCCATGTAGTTTTATTTCCTTTTTTTGCGATAGGCCTATGTAGCTTTATGAACACTGTCCTTTAGCAAAGTGCTTTCCAAAAATTGAGACACTGGCAGGTGAAAGCCAAATTTTTAGACTTCTTTTGGTCTGGTAATAAGCCAATGAAATGACATTATTTCACTAAACAAAACAGCCTAAAACAACTAAAATAAATCTTATGCTAATCTTCCAGCAGTCTCTTAATGAGAAAGAGATATTTATGTTATTTATTTTATCCAAAGCAACTTCCATTCCCTAATTACAGCAACTCGCGATTAATGGTCTTACTTGGTGGTATGCTAGAGGTAGGATTCAAACCCATGACCTGTTGGTCCAGAGGAAAGTATCCTACCCAATAGGCCTCCACAACCCCAATATAGTTTCCAAATTTAAAAAGATTCACACTTACAGTGGTAGGGGGAGCACTAACAATACAGACACTCTCTGTAGAAGTCATTATGTCAGACGAAGAGACTTAACTTGTTAGGCTTAACTTGTGAGGCTTAACTTGGAAACGAATCTCATCCTCACACTTCGTTTCAGTTATAGAGACCCTGTTTATATTCCAAGCCAAGGGAAGAAAATAAATATGCAGAATACACAGGTCCTCAAACTGCATTGCCCTATATACGTTGTTATGCTGTTATATACCTGATTTAAAGGAGTCTTGAAAGGATGTAAACTTTGTTAAAATTTTAAAATGACAGTCCTTTTACATAGTTCAGTAGCACCCCAAAAACAGTTTAGGCCTTATGCATAGAGATGTGAATACAGACAAAAACCTTTTCCTTCCTAGACTTGTCCATGGGCGGGTTCAGAGGTGTGGTTGGGAGATCCAATGTGCTCTTTCCAGTTTTAGAACTGTGAGTAATATTCCTACCCTCCACCACTTTGGATGAAGGAGGAGGGGATAAGGTAGAGTATATAATGGCCAGTCCCTCTCACCTTCTACCCCCACCAGTGTGTGTTTGGACAACCTCCTAATTGTGTATTCCCTGTTTCTGCCTAAGAATCAAACTGCCATGGCAACGGAGAGCCAGGACACAAAGAGCAGCAAAGAGCAGCTCGATGCACCCAGTCCGGCACCAAGCTCTGCTCCGGCGGTCCAGTCCCCGATGGTGAGTTAAACTCAACCAAGCGCATGTGAAGAGTGATGGTGTATATCGCTAACTTACAAATTTCCTCAATCCGTACTGAAACAACCCCCACCCCCCAGGTTAAAGTTAGTGTCACAGCAAGGTGACCTTTCATGTCAACATTCTCTTTTCTTTATCATGCAGCACTGCAGTTGCATCAAGTGCATCTGAATTGATGCATCTGAAATGGGCAAAGAGAAATGGTCAAAAAAAGCTGCCATGGAAATATATATTAGTGTTATGTTTCTCAAATAATGACCATAGTTCTCTGTCAAATTAAACCTTGTTTCTCCACTCAGTATTTTTTGACCACTTGAGATCATCATTTAGACATTTTTTAATGCGTCATTTTATCACATTAAAAAGTATTCCATGCTGAGAGAATGAAATATTAGCATTGTATTATAAACATTAACATAGAATAAAAAATTAACACAGAATCAATTAACACATAATAAATTAGCAGTTTAGACAGATTTTTAATACTACTATTTATAATATATGATGCAATATATTCTAATCAATTTTTGCTTAAAATAAGTGTTCATATATAAAAGTAACAGATGGAACTGATATGTCGCCTGAACATGTAGAGTATGTATCACTCTATTACTGAACCATGTAGACATCTGTAATATGGACATGCTATTTCTGCTATTTTCGCCCTCATTGTTCTCAGTTTACCCCCCTGTGCCCCTAGGGGTAAGCAAGGTAGACAATATGGTATCTAGTACAGTGGCTGGGATTGAGGGAATGCAAGCGCTGATGCCAGGCCAGCGTGTTTGGGGGTGGGGGTGGGGGGTTGTTGCACAGGGTGCGACTTTTAGTCCTTGTCAGTAAACTGTTATGTGAATCTCTCTTTCTCACAGGTGGATTTCAGTGCTGCAGAAATCGAAGGTAAGATCGCAGGGTTTCTTCTGTGGAGCTATAGGTCACATTTCAGTAAGACAGCTTATAGATCTTAGTTTGAAATGCATTTATTCAATCAAACATTATACATGAACTTCCTTACAGTGCAAGGTCACATTATCTTCTTACCCCAATCTTCTTTTTGGATATCATTAAAATATCCCTGAATTATGAATGACTCAAATAGGTTCTCAATTTCCTTACTTTTTTTTATCTGTAGTGACGTATGTTATCTTTAACGTTATAAACATTACCAAGGCATCACACTCAACCATCTTTTGGGGGAGGAAAAAAAAATCAGATTGTCTAAAAATTGAAAGACAATCTGATGCTGGGCCTGATATTAAGGTTCTTTTATGTTGTGCTGAGTTTGTTTTGAATAAGGTCAAGGACAAACATTTCTGGTTTTATGAGGAGCTTTACAGACAGCATTTGTCCTAACAGTTGGGAGATCCTGATCCAGAATTCCTTCACTGTGTTGCCTTTTTTACAAACAGTGCAGTACAGTACCTTTAGTTAACTCATGCCGAACACATTATACCTTATATACCTATTGTAGCTTTATTAACATATGTTTGCATAAGCCATTTATATTGTAATATTGTTCAGTGGGCTGCATAGTCTTGTCCACATGTCTATGGAAATGTCTAATGGAGCTCCTCTTTCCACTTGTTGAGTTTTGATACAGTAGATTCTGTACATCCACTGATAAGCGTATCATATACCGTGGACATCAAGCCTTTGCTGGTGCAATTTTTGGTAATCACGTTTTTAAAAATGATGTGGATAATAATTTCGAATGTAGATTCTGTATTTTCCGCAGACTGTTTTGGAACCCGAGTGTCAGGGTGCTGTGTAGGAGAGGGAAGGGGAGGACACCAAGGCTGTGGGGAACAGCGAGCTTTAATGATAAACTGAGGAATGCAAACACAGAATAAGCCCCCGTTGGGCTGCTCAAGCTGAACACACCAGTGAACACAACTAGGGGAACAAACCCCCACTCAGGTCAACTCAAAATAC
>JBBPDE010032780.1:0-10323 GCA_037974605.1 Nannopetersius ansorgii
GCATATAATTGCTGAAAATATTTTAACATATTTTGTGTTTTATCTATTTTTGCTGCTATTTTTGCTGTTTTAATGTAACACTGAGATTTCGGACAATGAAAAGTGCGTTATGAATAAAATCTATTATTATTACTCGAAATAGCCACTAAATTGTCTCTGTAGTAAAGAACTCATACAATCAAGCATGAAAACAACACCATGTTGTAAAACGCACTAGTCCATGTGGCCAAATGTACGTGGACAAATTCGAGTCATAAATCACTCAATACAATCTCCATGAAAAAACATCAGCTTTAGAATAAGTCACACTGAAGTAGCCTGTAATAGCACATAACAAAACGGGAGCATCTTGGAGCAACAACAGCTCATCCACGAAACCGCAGACCAAGCTAACTCACAGAGAAGGGCTGTGTGTAAAAATCACATATGTTCTGTTACATCACTCGCGTCTGTGCAACAGTGGGGGAACAGGAAACCTGTGCACAAAACTAGGTCCATGAAGACGACCTCAACACAACTGAACCACTTTAGGATGAACTGGACCGCCAACAGCAAACCAAGCCTTCTCGTCTAACATCAGCCCAACCTCAAAATGCTGTGTAAAAAAGCACACAAATGTCCACACACACACACTTCAGAATGTTGAGGGCCCCAGAAGACGTTCCCAGAGGAGTGGGGCCAGTCATACCCACAAAACGGAGTACGTTCCTATTAATGCCCAATGTTTTGGAATGCTATATGTATTAGTCTCTCCTTCCAGTGTAGTACAGTAACCCCTGGCTTTTTGCGGGGGTTACGTTCCAAGAGCACCCACGTATGGTGAATGTGACAGAATGGTCTTTCCATCTAATAATAGCTTACAAAATACAAACACTGTCTAAAAATAAAGGTGAGGTAAAGGAAGGTAAGTTAGCCAGGCTATGTCTCTACAGACCCTGCAGCAAACTTCCTATACAAACAGACATGTTGCCTTCCAGCCTCTCTCACATACTTATCACAACTATCCGTAGCCCCGCCCATTAGACAACCCCACTATCAAAGTAATCAATCAACTGAATAACAACATTGGTATTCAAAAACAAGAAATTAAAGAAACAAATACAAAACAAAACACAAAATCACTCTCTTTCACCCAAAGGCCTTAGGCCTCGTTCACGGGCGTCTGAACCAGGCGTTTTTCTGCCGTTCCTGACTCCAGGTGAGCGCCTATTAAACGTCGCCCGTTTTTCTGCTCATTGAAGCAAATCAAAGCGTCCACACGGGCGTTCAGCCCCGGCGCTCGGCCGGCTGCGCGTTCGGATGGCATCAAATAAACGCTGCATGCAACGTTTTCTTGGCATCAAAATCCCGACGAACGCGAGGAAAACATCGCTATGGCGATTACAACTCGTGAAAAAAGTAGAACAGAGACCAGTCGAATGCCTTGCTGACGCTGACGTCGATCAAGCGTCGCTACCAAACGCCACAAAAACGCCTATGGCGTTCAGAGTGCGTTCATTTTGAACGTCCGTGTGGACGAGGCCTAACATACAGATAAATTACAGCTGCAAGAAATAAAACACCCCCAACAAACTCCTCTATGTAAACCCAAGTGCTGCAGTCCCTCAGTTTCCCCACAGCTACACAGTTTGAATAGTGGTCAGTAAACATTGAGGTAATTACAGTTTAAACAAATAAACACATTTTTAACAGCAGATGTGTCTGTCTGCTTTTATTGATACTAGAGCTAAATGCATACACTGCTATGTAAACACTGTTATGTAATCATGCTAGTAGGCCTTTCCCAGCACTCTAAACAACAGAACTGAGTGACCTAAATAAGTTAGAGCAAACTGTAGTAACAATAATAAAACATTAGTGTCAGGTCAGCAAACTGCTAACCGCTAATGCTAACAGTTTTTTAAGCAATAAAGTTTTCTGATTCTGATTATTTATTTACCTTTTGTCTTTAAGGGTAATGCAGTAAACTGAGTTTAAAATTAAACTAAAGTGTTTTGGGAGCATATTTATGGTTTACACTATAAAAACAGGCATTTTTGGGAAAGGCTGCTTATCAAAATGTGTGTGTGTGTGTGTGTGTGTGTGTGTCATTTCTCTCTCCCTGGCACAACATTGGCAATGCGTCTCAATACTTTTGGAAACTCTAGGCACGTAGCGCCAGTCAATACTAAGGTCAAGCATTCCAATAATTTTTTTTTCTCCTCTTGTCGGATTTTAGTCAACGAAAATGAAGAAACATTTAGCATGGTTTTTATTTTGTAAACAACAGTCTCGTTCTTATTCATCAACAATATTACATCATATATTTCGTTAGTTATCGTCACAAGACCAGCATTTACGTTGCGCCTCGTCTTGTTTTTGTTACGTGATCCATTTTTGTCGAGAAAGCAACACTAGTTGAGGGTCCGTGTAAAATTTTGCGGCGCTTGGTTGTTCCACGGTTGAGTTATGGGCCTTTTCATGTAAACACTGGGTCCTCCAGGTAGCCAGGGGAGGGGATGCTCGCTGCAGTGCCTGTTGAAAATTTGCGATTTCCGTGAACCAGCAGATGCAAAACTGGCATTTAAGTATCGATACCAGTACCAACTGATATTTTAGTACCGATTAGTATCTGAGAATCGTTTTTTTGGACCCTATTTGGTAGCATTTAGGAGAACTTAATTTGACAAGAACCAGGTTTTGATTTCTTTCAAGCAGTCAGTAAGGGAGGAAGGTAGTTGGTTTAGTGGTAAGGTAGAGCTGGGTGTCATCCGCGTAACAGTGGAAACTGATGTTAAATCTGAGGAATACATTGCCAAGAGGAAGGAGATAAATAGTGAAGAGAAGGGCTCGAAGGAGAGATTCCAGGGAAACACCAGAATTAACAGGTGAAGGCTGGGATGGGAAAGATTTGAGCTGAATAAACTGAGTGTGACAAGAGAGATAAGATTTAAACACGTTTAAGTGGGTGTGAGTGATGCCAAGGGAGGACAATCTATTGAAGAGGGTGGTGTGACAGATAGTTGCACTTAGATCGAGGATGATGTGGATGGTGTGTAAACTGGAATCCACTGCCAAGAGCTCGTCATTGGTCATCTTTATGAGGACTGGAACTGTTCATACAGGTTATTATGAGATAAATGAGAGTGGTGTTGGATAGCTACAGATTTTTTCAATATTGCGGTTATTGCCGCGGTTTTGAAGGATGCAGGAACAGTTCTGGTGGCGAGAGAGAGAGGAGTGGATGACGGCAGAGATAAGATGGACCAGAGACAGGAGACAGGCTTTAACGAGAGTTGTGGGGAGGGGATCCAGCTGACAAGTGGAAAGTTTGGAGTTACGGATGATATCTGACATTTCTGAGATGGTGTGGAGCTGAAAGGAAGAAAGTAATGGAGTGGGTGAAGGTTCAGTTATGATACTAGGGATAGATTGTGGACCGAGGTGCTGGTGGGTCTCCTGGATTTTTGCAGTAAAGAATGACATGAGGGAGTTACAAAAAGATGAGTGTAGGTGAGGTGGTAAGGAGTCTGGGGCTTGGATGATGTTCTTAAACAGTGACAACAGTGACATGGTGTTACCTTCATTAGAACCGATTATACATGAGTAGTAACTGGATTTAGCTTTGGTTATACAGACCCTGTAGTGTTCGTCTTTGAATCGTGGGGCAGTAAGAGAGAAGGATACAGATCGTTTTTAATGGAGCAAGAGAATTGAGCACATGGTGAAGGCCAGTGTTGTAGTGTGTGACCAGCTCTTCACGTGTCGTGAAATTATGAAGGTCTATGAGGGAATCAGTGCTGGAGGAGAGAGAATGGAAGTTATTGTCCTTAATGTTACGGAAAGAAATAAAATGGGGGACCTTAGTAGTAGAGAGAAAGAGAGCTTGAGTTTAAATGAGAGGAGGAAATGGTCAGTTGTGTGGAGATCGTCAGCAGTACAATCAAGAGGAGAGACACCAGAACAACAAGACGTGACCGTTGGAGGGGGGGGGGGGGACTTTACTGTGGTACAGGGGCACTCCTATCATATCAATCTCATCCAATCTGTCTGTGTTTTAGTAGACATTAAAGGGACCAAATAGAGGCGAGTAGCTGTTTAGTAGCCTACTGAGAATGATACCACACACATAGAAAAGTATAAGCTCTCTCATTCAGGCCCTCTAGCTGCACTTTACTGGCTGAGCATAGCCTGCATTCTGATTTCCCGCCACAAATGAATCAACTGCTATTTATGTATGTATTTCTTGTGTCTTTTTTTTATTATTAACTCAAAAATTGTTTAATAAAACTAATTTAATAGTCAAAAAGAACTGGTTGGTTTCTGTTCCGTCCGTGTACCCCAGAAGAGCCACGATTTACTTGCATTTAAGTAAATATATCTCACAGACTCCCTTTATCATATCCGTTTCAGACACTTGACTGTACCTTTCAGTACTGCTTTATATTAGTGGCCTGTGTGGTTACACAGTATCAATGCATTCAATAACAATGTAATTACTACTGATGCATTCACTGTAAACTGGATTATACGAATGCAGCTGAAGAAAACACACATTTTGAGGGTTTACACTATAAGTATGGTGTAAACTTGTGTATAATTATATTAGTATACTGTATATGCATGAGTACATCAGCAGTAGCTACATTGTTATTACATGTACTGTGAAAGTATAGCTACAAGTAGGTCCATTTATAACATTCGCAGGTTTATGTTCAGAAAAAGTCATACTTAATTTATACACTGCCTCGTTTTATCCCTTTGATTTGTATCTGTGAAAACGACCTTTGATCTGATTGGCTGCCCTGCACTGGGCCTTCAAAAAAAGCAGTCTTTATACTTGGCCGTGTGAAAGGGCGGGGCTTAATTGCTGTAGGCAACATCAGTGGTTGTATGTAAATGTGTTGGTTTTTGTGACATCAAAAGAACAATGTATTAAAAAGGTTTAATGGTTTAATGAATTTCACAACTTTAAACAATAATTACATACTACATCAAACACTTAATGAAAGATAAAAGTGAGGAAAATGTGGTAGAGGCCCATTTAATATATATTAAAAAGCCAGTAGGGTATGGAATGCCAGGAGTGCCAATATTATATATATAAATATGTCACTAAATACATCATTAAATGTGGCATTAATTGTTTAAAATGGGAAAGACACTGATAAATAATTACTTAAATGTTTTTATTTCCAATTTTAAATAATTAATGCCACATTTAAGTAATTCTATTTTTATTTCCCATTTTAAGTAATTAAAGCCACATTTAAAGCCACGTTTAATTAATTATGTTTTTATTTACCATTTTAAATATTTAATGACACATTTAAGTAATTATTTCATGTTGCCAATGTTCCGCACATCATGAATGTATTTTATCTGTCAGTCAGACCGTTTAATGATGTATTTAATGACACATTTATATAATTAATATTGGCACTCCTGGCATTCCATAGTAGGGAAGGGGCTCTTCTGGATAGGCTAGATGTTGGAACAGTGCAATGAGGATTTGATTGCATTCAGCCATAATGGCGAGGGCAGGTCTTGATGTTGGACGATTCTGGATCACAACTCATCCCCTAGCACTTAGTGCTGAGCACCTAGAGCTGCTCCAGAGCATCACACTAAAGGGCTGCCTGGATACTACTGAAACGATAGTGTCCGTCAAAAATTATTCTCAGGGCGAAAGTTCACGGGAACGTTTCTGTAAGCCTGTAGGCGGTGATATCCACACGTTCCCGCATGAGCTCAACACCTTAGATCTTGATCTCTGTATAATCCACATCGTCCATCTCCATGTCCAGCTTAGCCAGCTGATCAGAGCTCCCCCCGTATGACCTGGGTGGGCAGGGTGGTGGAATCCGGGGCAGGTCCTTAAGGAGGATGTTTGAGAGCATTTGCTTGAAGTTGGTTTGCATCTCGGAGTCGACGAGGGGAGCATTTTGGCCGGGTTTGCCATGATCTTGGCCGACCTCTTTGTTGTATCTCCTGTTTCTGAGAGGCACCACTTTGCTGTACAAGTCTTCCAGATCAGGACTGCCCTTCGAAGCCTCGGCCTCCTGCCTCCAGTTACAATAGTCGGAATCAGGGTCCTCGTCACTAGCAGACGATATGCGCTCTTTAGGTTCCGTCTCCTGCTTTCCCTGAGGTCTGTGGTGGGTGGGCGTGTAGGCGGGCACAGCAGGAACCTTTGGAGCTGCAGGCTTTGACCTAGGCATTGGATGAGGCTGTATGGTGGCGTATAGGACTTCTCCAGTGCTGCTTGACGGGGGGTTTGCTCTCACTGGTGGTGCTTTCGGGATGCTTACGGGCGGTCTAGGGGCGACTGGTCTGCGCTTGGGGCTGACAGCCAGAGGTGCTGGAGGGGCTGGAAGCGCTAGAAGTTCTGGAGGGGCTAGGGGTGCCGGAGGAGGTGGTAGGGCGAGGTTTCTCCGTGAAACCACTGGGCAGGGTCTGTTCTGAACGTTCCTGGTGGGAGAACCCTGGCTAGCCTTCAACCGGTTGTCCACTGCTGGCCGTGGTGGAGGCGGCTGGGCTGCCGTGTCTTGCATCTGAGAGGTGATGTTGGACAGCAGGTCTTGTACGCTCTGGTGCATGATGGCCTCTTCAATAGCCCTGTAGATCTGGGTCCCCTGCTTGGACAGGAAGGTGAAGTGGCCCTCCCCTGTGTGACAGCGGCGTCCCGTTTCAATAGTGATCCCTTCCTTCAATTTGGACAACAACAAAATCATACACCTATATAAAAGCTGCCAAAGTAACAGGAGATTCTACTTCACCTAGAGAAGTGCTGCATACCTTAACCTGGCCAAAGCGACGGAGGAAGCGATAAGGCCAGGAGAACACAATCTGTCCAGTCTTCAGGTCCCGAAGGCACAGGTCCTCCTTCTCTGGAGAGAGCAGGTACTTTCCAGACATGCGGCATCGTAGGGACGCCTCGGAGCTCATCACAGTGACCTGGTACTGGTCTGAAGTCACAATGACATTCTGTGAGTTAATATTCATGTATTTCACCAAACATACTTCCATTCGTTTTCGACAGTTAGATCCTAGAAACTGCTAAAAACAAAGTCAAAATCTGATATTGATCAAAGAAGCCCGTGTTCAAGGTCCGTCCGTTTTACTGGTATACTAGATGTTAACCTGGATTAAGGTTATAAGGTTTTTTAGGTGGAATGATTGCGTGTGAGCAGCGTCAGTTCGGTTAAAGGAACTTTTCATTGTTGTACAGGGTGGCTCTGAATTTCTATATATATATAGGGCCATCACAGGGTGTACATCTCAGGCAATGGAAAACAATTTTTAACCACATCCTCTTGCAGGACACTAAAAATGAAGCAATGACTTTAGGTCGAGAAACCCATCAGACCGAACAGCGAAACCATGACGAATGGATTAAAAACAAACAAAAAAAAATGAGGCGCAGCCACACCTCACCTGGGTTCAAGGTGGAGTAGAGATCATTGTCGGACATGGACACCTCCTCTTTTTGCGCTCTTCTAGAATCTGTGCTTCCTTCGTTCCTCTGAGAAATGGAGAGACAGTTAAACAAAAAAACGGCCCGCATGAGCAATTCCTCTTTTCTCATAGCCTTTATTTTTGGGCCTTCTTTTTTTTTTTTTTTAATATCTCTGTTCTTTGAAGGCCGGCCAAAAGTGATCTTGTGCAAGCAGTCAGCGAGATGTAAAGATGAGATGCGGGTTATCAGCACTTCCTCATTCGGCAGGTTCAGTTATTGCGCAGGAACTCGGTTTCACCCACCCTGCCTCCCCTGTTCAGCACAACATGACCTCTTAAAACCGCACTACTGTTAGGGCCATGAAACAAACCTCTGGAGGGAATTTTTCTGTGTGTTAGCAACTCGGTTATAAATAAAGGAGGAAACTGACTGTAAAGCCCTGCTACCTTGAGACTGGCTCAGCCCTGGTGTGATGCTACAATTACCTCAGCACTTGTCTCTATTTGCCACATCTGTAGCCTCTGAACCAAAAAACTCCAGCACCTGAACATTCCCTTCTATCGTAAGTGTGTGTGGAATAGACCAGTGTTCCGTTCTATTGCTAAGAGGGGCATCGCAGAGATTGTCTGTGTCAGATACAGTAGATTAGGTTGAAAGAGTGCTTTAAGAAACATGCAGAGAAGGTGGATAAAAGGAAAACAGCTGTTCTGTTAATCCAGGGGCGTCCATCTCCAGTCTCTGGCTCCAGGACATTAGCGTCTGCTTCTTTGTTGCAGTAGTGCGATGATGAGGCAGTGATCCTAGAATCAGGGGTTTTCCGGCAGGAGCCTTGCCCAATTGTAATCGCTGCTAATGTGACATCATCAGTAGAGCACTTTGCAGAACGCAGACGTGACGCAACGAGCAGAACCCGCCGCGGAGGTGGACTGGGACACTAAAAGTGGAACGCTCAGTAGAATTCCAGAGAGTGACGTCATCAGTAGGATTTAGAACCCGACTGGTTAACTGTACCGGCAGAACAGAACCGAATTCATCCCGTCGTGACATCAGCAGCAGAACCCTCAGTCGGATTTAACTGTGCTATTGTGGAGCAGAACCCTTACTGTAATAACTGTCACTGTGACGTCATTGGTAGAACCCTTTAATGCTATTACTTCTATCATGATATCAACGGAAGAACCCTTTACTGTAGCAACTGAAATTGTGAGATCGGGATTAGAACCCTTTACTGTAATAATTGATATTGTGATATCGGGATTAGAACCCTTTACTGCAATAACTGATATTGTAATATCGGGATTAGAACCCTTTACTGTAATAATTGATATTGTGATATCGGGATTAGAACCCTTTACTGTAATAACGTGATATTGTGATATCGGGATTAGAACCCTAATGTGACATCATGAGTAGAATCCTTTTACATAATTATTGCTATTGTGACATCATCCGTAGAACTCTTTAATGTAACGAGTGCTAGTGTAATATGAGTAGAACCCTTTCATGTACTAACTGCTATTGTAACTGCTATTGGGGCAGTTGGTGGCCTAGTGGTTAAGGCATTCGCCCTGCGACCAGAAAGTCCGGGTTCGATCCCCAAGGGCACTAGGCACCTGAGCAAGGTACCGCCCCCGCGCACTGCTCCCCGGCGCCGTGTTCCTGCTGCCCCCTGCTTCACTTGGTGAATGGGTTAAATGAGGTTGAATTTCGTGCTGTTCACACCGTGTGCAGCGCTGTGTTCACGTAACGACAAATTTTCACTTTCACTTTCCACTTAATATCAGGAATAGAACCCTTTATTGTAACAAGCGCTTGTGACATCAGGCGTAGAACACTTTTACGCAATTATTACCATTCTAATATCGGGATTGGAACCTTTTAATGTAACTAGTGCTATTGTAAAATGAGTAGAACCCTTTAACGTAATTATTGAACACCCCAACTCTCCCCACACCTCCCCACCCCTCCCCCACCCCTGCACACCCCTCCCCCACCCCTCCACACCCCTCCCCCACTCCTCGAGGAGAAACCTTTACCTGAAAGGCCAGCTGGCAAAGGACGGGCACCCACTCATCCTGCTTGGGGCCTGCTAGGGTGTAGGTGCGCTGGGTGGTGTTCAGATAGAAAGCGGCACAACCGGAGGGGCAGCTCTCCCCCGGGGCCGGCGTGACGCTCAGACAGTCGGCCAGTCGGATCACCCGCTTATCGGCCTTCCTCAGCCCCGCCTGCTTCAGGGCGTTTATTCCCAGGCCTTCCCGCGTGTCGTACATCTCCAGCCGACCAATCCCTGTGGGGCTGGGCTCAAACAGGATCACCCAGGTCCTCCTCCAGATCCTCTACAAGAAACATGAACAAGCACACCAATTAGCGCGGAGAGGTCTAGAGAAAGCGAACGCTTTACGCCGTAATTCAACAACGTGCAACATCAAACAGCCTGGCTCCGCAGCGGCTCCGCAGAGACGGGTTAAGCGCCGGAGGTGAACAGCTGAAAGGTGGAAGACGTCGGGGAACATCCAGCTCCGCCTGCTCTCACATGCATGATTCATGCGCTCTAAACGCTTTCATGCAAATGGAGCCACCTCAGGTGCCTAAACAGCTGCAGCTTTTCCTGTCATCAATAATGCAGAGTGTTAATATTACCCTGACGCACACACGTTCTCACGGATCCTCACGAATAATTTAGCGGAATTTTAATTTTAATTTTAGTGTATTTGAGGAGTGGGATGAAAAAAAAAACAAACAAACAACAGAATATCATACAGGCGGGTTTCTGAACGCCTTCCACACATGTCTACTAATAAACGCATGAATGAAATTCATTGCTCATAGTTATGCATTAATGAAGCATGCAGCCATGCAACATCCATAGAACAGTGTATTGTTGT
>JBBPDE010032817.1:0-10320 GCA_037974605.1 Nannopetersius ansorgii
GTGTTCCTGCTGCCCCCTGCTTCACTTGGTGAATGGGTTAAATGCAGAGGAAGAATTTCGTGCTGCTCACACTGTGTACTGTGGTGTGTTCATGTATGACAGAATGGTCACTTTCACGTTCCTAGAATGTGTTACTGCAGTGAAAAAGTAGCAAAGAACTGTTGTTTTTAAGGAGAATGTGTTGATGTTGACCAGTATTTGTAAAATATAGAAACCAGAACAAAGCCAGTCTTCAGAGAAGCTGGACGTTCAGTGCAGGTGTTTTAGAGCCGGGACTGAGTGAAGACCTGACTGAGCGGCCGTGGATCGTCGGGTCCCAGAGTGTTGCGACCTGCTCATTACTGCGCCGCTGACGCCGAGCGACACGTTGTGTGTGAAATCGTACACGGTTTAAAGGTCATTCTCAAGCAGAACAGCCATAAAAACACACAAATCAGTTGTGAATTAAACTGCAGGTCATTTATTTCATCATAAATCCCACCAGTGCTCAATTCAGCGCCCGCCCCGCCTCGGCATCTGCCCCGCGCCTCACTTCTGTGAAAGCGGCACTCAAGAGTCGGCGTTGTGCAGGGGGAGGACAAAAAAAAAAAAGACATTAAGAAAAATGTCAGCAGAGCTTCAACAAATGGGTCAAACGGGTACAAAAGTCATCTCCGTCCGCGAGTCTGAGACGGGAAATGCATTAATACTGAAAAGTTTAACGGGTCACTAAAACGTCTTCCCAATATGAGAAATCACGAGTGTCTCAGCGTAACGAGCAAACACGTACCAGTCTGTACTAATATGGCAATTTCAATTTCATACAAAATAATGCTCAAATTTAAATATGCAAAGCTTTGCTACAAAGTGATTCTCAGAAAACTCTGGAAAGATGTTGAAGTCCTCCTGTATTTACAGCCAAACTCAAATGCGGTGGACTGACCCCCGAAACGAGGAGGACACGGAGCTCAGGCGACTTCAAGGAGTGTCCAAAATCAAGGAAGAATGTTCATCACAATTATACTTGCGTGGACACACGCACACACACACGCATACACGCACGCACACACACGCACTCACTCCTCGATCAAAACTATCTAACAAAAGATACAGAACGTGGTAAACGAGGTTGACCCTGAGTTTCTGAAGCAGTCTGGTGATACAGTGTGCCCCTTTAGTGCAAAGCCAGCAGAAGATGCCTGGTTGAAGGAGGTATATGAGAAATAGCACCAAGCGGACAGCACTCCACTCCTGTTGGCCGAGATCCAGAAAACATGGCGGGCTGGTCAGAGCAGCCCAAGCAGTTCATTTCTGTACATAAATCTGACAATATAAATATCCCTGAAAGTGATTCACAGTATCGGAGGACTCCAGTGCTGCTACTCTTCTCCTGGACAATCAGGTTGTCTTCAAGGTCTTCGGTTAGTGTCTCCTCACTCGCTGTCTCTGTAACACACCGTCCGCTTGCCGAGGTTCCTGGTCCGAATTTTCCTGGCTTTCTGAGGCTTCCCGTACGAGGCGTCGCTGTCTGCGTCCGAAGCGAGCCGTCCGGCACCTCGCCTGCGGCTCCTCAGCCGCCTCTTCGGGCTGCCCTGCGACCCTGAGCTGGACTCCTCCTGGCTCTCTGAGCTAGTCCTGCTGAAGTCCACGTTTCTCCTCTTTCCCCGACCGTTCCTGGAGGGTTCTTCGTCCGACTGACCGCGCCGTTTGCGGGACGGACCGTTTTCCACCTTCCTCTCCGCCTTCCTGCTTGAATCACTTCCCGACTCTCCGGAACCTCGCCTGAGTCGCTTGCGTCTCCGACCGAGCTTCTCGCACTCGCTTTCCTCACTGGTTCCACCTTTTTCTGCGTCGTCCTCAGACTCTGAACTTTTAATATGTTTCCTCTTGGACGAGGAGGAGCCTCCTGAGCCAGAGCTGCTCTTCCCGTTTTCTGGTTGATCATCTTCGTCCTCCTCGGAGTCCGTGATGTATTTCTTCTTGGGGAGGGACCGGAGAGCCGGTCTTCTTCTGGGAAATGCTTTCTTGTCCTTCTCCGATTCATCGCTCTGCAGCCACTCTTCGGAAGAGGCTGCCTCTTTTTTCTTCTTACGTCTCCAGTTTGGCTCCTCCTCACTGTCAGAATCCGAAGAATCTGACCTGCCGTCCAAACTCTCGGACCTCTTTGTTCTGCGCTCATTTCTCTGCGGCCGCTTTCTCTTTGAGATCTCCTCTCCACTGCTACTCTCATTCTCTCCATTTCTTTCATCTTCGGACTCCATCTTTCTTCTCGAACCTCTGGCCTTCTTGATCGGTTCCCCAGGTTCCTGAGCTCCTGACTTTAATGCTGTGGTGGCGGGGACTGAACATGCTTTTGAGGCAGATGTGTTACTTGTTTTCTCCAAGTGTTTAAGGTCCTGTGTGTCCACCTTGCGCCCGTTTTGATGTGGATGTTTCTCAGCCTTTGGGGCCTCTGTTTCCTCATCAGAGCTTTTGAAGGTTACCTGCTTGCTCAGAACATTCCTCTGTCGCCTGGTTCTGGAGCGACTCTTTTCTTCTTCCTCATCGCTGTCTTTAAGCTGCTTTATTTTACTGACGGCGGCTCTGGCGGTTTTCCTGACGGTCCTCTGTCTGCTGGTGGAAGCATCATCATCATCATCATCATCATCTTCCTCCTCCTCCTCCACCTCGCTTTCGTCGTTCTCCTCGCTCTCCTCCTCGTCTGGGCTGTTGTGCCCATTGACACAAGGAGAATCTGCAAAAAATAAACAAGCAAATAAACTGTAGTTCATAAAAAGGATTGGAAACAAATGTTGGGCTGATCTTTAAAAAAAAAAAAAAACTTTAACAATACATGGAAATTTACCCCACCTTCTCTCAGTTCGCTCCCCCTGGACGATCTGCGGCCGTGTCTCTTGCCCCCCCCATTCCGGAGAGAGGGGAGGTCACTGTCAGCACTGGCCTCACTCTTCTCATCCTCACTGGCCGGGTCACTATCATGCGACCCTGTGTGCAAGACAGAAAATCAGACAGACAGACAAACAGACAGACAGACAGATGTTGTGAACGCGGGTTTTCACTATATGTGGGTGCTCTTGGAACATAACCCCTGCGAAAAGCGGGGGATTACTGTACATATTAATGTGGCCTCTTTCAGATAACTTGGCCAATAAAAAAGGTTCTGATGGCCAGATCTTCATACCTTCGTCTTCCTGCTCCGAGTCGGAGCTGCTTTGGAGGACCGGGGGGCGTTTGCTGGAGCGGGGGGGCAGCCTGCTGTTCCTCGCGCCCTCCTGCTCTGAACCGTCCTCCTCCTCCTCCTCCAACACGTCCAGCAGCTTCATCTTACTGACCGCGGCCACTGCAGTTCTTCGGGGCCTCCGAGCCGCACGTCGCTCACCGCCCTCGCCATCTGAAGGTTCTCCCTCAGAACCGCTGCTGCGGCGGGTTCTCCTGCTCTCCACCCGAGAAGATCTGCTCACACCGTTCACCTGAGACATACACTCTGAAACACACACAAATTCTGTCAGGACAATTTAACCCACCACTGAACAGCACGCACGCGCACACAGTCTAGTATGGATTTTATCTGAAAACTGTATTACTGCCACTGCTGGACGACCGAAAAGTTGTCAAACACCATAAAAAGAAGAAGCTGCTGCAGCATGTAGCATGACTGCTCTGTGTCTTGTCCTCCTATTCTAATGTTTGAAATTTTTCAACAGTTAATAAGCTGTAACCTGTCTGAACATGAGGGTAGAGAGGGTTACTTATAAAAAAAAAATGCTAACTTTTTTCTGATTATTTTTTTTACCATTACATTTTCTTTAAGGGTAATGCATTAAACTGAGTTTCAAAAAATGAAAGCGATCTAGGAGCATAAATGGAGGCATATTTAGGGTTTCACTAGAAAAATATAAAAAAAAAAAAAACTATAAACCCCCCCCCCAAAACAAACCCAATGTGTTTTACTACACGCGGGTACTCTTGGAATGTAACCCCGGCAAAAAGCGGGGGATTACTGTAAATGACTTCAGCACAGTTAAACTGAATATGCTGCCAAATTGTTTCAACAAGCAACAAAATAACAAACAGACAAGCACGCAGCTCAACTGACTACTACGAGATGGTGACTGTGCTCTTAGTTACCAGTCTTCTTGCGGTCCGTGGCGGAGGTTCTTGTCAGGCGTGTGGACCTGCTGCTCCTGCTCGTCTGGAGTTTTGAGGAAGTTGATTTCTCTGAATTATCACCATCATCCTCCTCCTCCTCCTCCTCCTCCTCACTGGAGTCATTCTCACTTCTGCTCTCTCTGACTGAAACAGGAGAAGAAGAAAACCCATCACAGCACAATCAGAACCAAACACACACACACACACACACAAGTTCAGTAGGTCCCTCACACTCACTCTGCTTCCTCTGTGCTCCTCTGTTCTCTCTTTTCTGAACGGCCCTCCTGGACGCTCTGGTTTCCCGTCTGAACTTACGAGAGGATGAAGGGCTTCTATCTTCCTCGTCCAGCTCAGTGAAGGACGCCTCGCTCTCAGACTCTCCTTCAGAGCAGATTCAGAAAAGAGCATTTTACAGAAAAGAAACCGAAGAAAAGACCTGCTGAACGTCTACCACCTTTACTGAGGTTCCACCACAACTGGTTCTACGTGGCTCTTACAGTTCTTACACTTTAAACCAGAAGACTGATATTGAAATCGCACCTCACATAAAAAAAACCTGACTCAACACTTCTTAGCGGTCTGTTCCGTCAGTGGTGTGGCTCATGATGCTCGGTAATTATCTGAATGTCTGTTACAGCAGGAGCTTCACTTCTGTGTGATTTGGGAGACAAAGACCTCAGCGCATGAAAAGAGGACCGTGTTCGGTGTGGAGGACAGTCTGCAGCGCTGCTGAGGCGATGGAGAATCACAGACTCTCCTGCAGAACAGACGCTCTAACAGATCAAGATCAATACCTGAGGTGGAGGACGCACTCCTGTTGGAGCCCTCGGACTCCTCGTCTGCTGATGTGTAGGTGGATCTGCGTCTCTTGGGCTTCCTGCGGCGGCGCTCCGACGCAGACACTCTGGCTGAGGTAGTTTTGGTCGCGTGTGGTTCCACCTGTTCCTGAGTTTTAGCAGCAGCCCTTTTCTGACTGACGACGCACACCAGGACACAAGACAGCGTTAAAAAAAAACCCTAGTAACCCAAGTTATTACACTAGAAGCCATAAGTATGGGTCTGCTGCTGAAACCCAAACATAAACTGCACACATCCAAACACCCAGTGTATATCGTTACACTTCAAATCCAGGCAGTTAAACGGAAATATTCCTAACGTTTTCGTTTAAGAAAATTTTGAAAGACATACAACTTTTTTCTAAAACCTCTGGTATGTAGTGTGTGTTGAAGGTATAAAACTGGGTGTGATTACAGAGGTTACGTTCAGACAGAAAAAGCCCACCTAGTGGATTCCAGGCTGTGGAGAGCACCAGTGGGCTCCTGCTGCTGGAGCCTCTTTCTGAACCTCTGACTGCGCCGCAGCCTGGAGCTGCTCTTCACCGCAGTCCTGTAGTCCGAGATGATCTTTCGAATTCGCTCCTCAAACAGCGCAGACAGACGCAGGGTCATGCTGTAAATCTAAACATTGCAGAGGATAGAGAGGATCAATTTGATAACACCAAGAAAAGAGACATGCAAAATAACATCAGTGAAAACACCTGCAACAGAGACTGTGTGTAATCTGACTGGATAATTAATGCCCTCTAATAATCCATTACAACACCATGAAATATTACATAGTTATTATTTGGAAAGCTGTGCCAAATCAGACATTTCTAGTTCTCCTTCCCAATCATTTATCTAATCAATAAGTACCCAACCCTCACCACTTCAACGTCTATGAGAAATCAAACCCCATGTAAACTAAATCAACAGCCCCCATTCTGACCAGTGCCTTCAGAAGACTTCGACTAGTTGAATGAGGACAGATGCTGTTGATACCTTCAGGGTGGAAGATCTCCCAGAAGAGGGAGGGAGTTGTCACTCACCTTCGAGCGTTTGTTTGGCGTGTAGGCTTTAGCGTTGGCAAAAATTAGCCTGGTGTCTTTGCATAAATCAGTGGGGTTTTCATAGCGTTCTTCTTCAATCGTTCTCCGGACAGTTTCCAGGTCCATGGGAGTATCTATGATCTGTGAATAGTCCTGATTGACACACACATTCAAAACAGCAAAATCATAATTCTGTTCAGATTGAATACCTCATCAACTATTTATTGGGTTTACATTGTGACTGCTTTGTTTGGCTGTTTGGAACCATCATGACTTCTCAATGTTTTTGTAGGGGTTCCTGAGGACGTGCACCTTGTTTCGCAGGTGAGATGTTCTGTAGAGGGTTTCTGTACAGGTTCTGGGCTGTGAACTCACCGGATACTCGTTTTGATCCACAGGCTGGCGAAAAGGCTCAGAGTCCTCACACTCAAACATGTAGTTCAGCAGCTGCTTACAAGCGTCCTTCCAGGCATCCCTGTCCGGCACCACCTCCACTGAGGGCTGCACAACATTGGGGGAGACCTTGTTGGTGTCTCATACATCAGTGACAGTAAAATATGGTGTGCCACAAAGCTCTGTTCTAGGACCATTTATTTTTCTGACCATGCAGACATCTGGGACCTTAACTTGGCTCAGTAAATAATAAGATTGTAAAGCATGCAAGAATAATACAACAGTCTTAGTACAGCTACAAAACACTGCTCAGCTGAAAACATACATTCTACCTTTATTATTGCCAGACTGGTCTCACTAACTGACAACTGTAAATCAGCTAAAATCTATAAAGGACCTTGACCTGCAGGAACAAAGTGTTACTGATCAGCCATTGACCTGATGCTCCTCTCACTCTCTGGATCAGGCCTTATCAAACAATTTCAGAGCTTTTCCTGCCACAGACCCCATCAAAAAGGCTCATTCTGCACAGCTGCTGTGCAACAAAGCTACCGCAGCCCTTATTTCAACAGAAACATAAACTTTGTTAAGAATCTGATATTTTTTGTGCTCCCATTAACAACAACCCTTACAACACCCTGCAATATAAAATATGGTCCTTTTTTTTTGGACAGAAAGGCTGTTTAATCAGATGGACTGTATTCATTGAGTGATGTCAGATGTTACCTGGTGAGATCTCCGCCCAGCAGATGTGCCTGGTACATCAACATCTTCCAGATCCTACAAAGGACCACAGCAATCAGAAAGAAATCAAACTATAAGACAAGATGGATTTCCTTAAGGATCTGTAGTGCCAATACACTGTTTAGTCTAGATTTAGGCTCAATCTGGATATGGACCACTGACCTCGTCCTCCGTGTACTCCATGTTTTCAACTGCATTGTAGATCTCCATGATATCCTTACAGTGCGATTTACTGGTGAAAAAATATGTAAATAAATTACAAATGGGTTTAGTCATATTGGTTAGAGAGATGTTACCAACCAAGACCTACCTAATGAACTTCACGAGGACATCAGTGATCAGTTTGGCTGATTGTGCAATTTTGCTCCGTGGCTCATTGAAGGTTCTTGCGTTGTTAAAAATATACTTTGTGTCCCAAATTAGTGCAGAAAGTCTCCTTCAAGTAAACAAAGCAAACAGAGTGAGGTGATGCATTCAAATGTCAGTAAATTCAAAATCAGCAACCTGGTTTTATTCAAACTGACTGTGTTAATGAACCAGTTCCACACAGTCCATCATGAACCCGAGTTGAGCTAAAAAGGAGGAAGTTGTGGGGTCTGACCTGTAGAAATTGTGTTTTAGTCTCATCCGGATGGTGCCTAGATCAGTGGGATATGCCACCACAGTGCAGTAGGTGGGATACTGACTCAGATCCACCGGACCAGAGAAAGGGGCAGCAATATCTACTCAGGGCAGATAAAAGTATAACAGAAATTAATATTAATAAATAAGAGAATAAATAAGTTGCAGTTATTGTTGGCAATAATAAAATTATACTGTAGTTTCATATGAGATTCACAGAAAAAGATCCACATTCAGTTTACACAGAGAAGAGAATTCAAATTTGATTAAACAGTAAGGATACTGTGTCAACACCACAGTACAGCGGAAAAGTATTGAGCCACCCCTCATTTCTTCATATTTTGCTTTGAATTACCTAGTTGGTGCAAAAATACTATTTCACTTGTCCAATTATCTTATCTTTGTCATACTGAGTCGATTCAATTTAAAAAACACAGGAACAAATGTTTTGCTGCAACACGCTGCAAAATGTCTAAAGATACAAGGAGCCTAGATAAAGGAGCTCCGCCCACTCAGAATTCAGCACCACCAGTATACTGATCAGCGCCTGATCATCTGGAATCATCTGCTCCTGGTTCTTCACTGGTTCAGGACTTCAGTTAGAGGCTCTTTGTTCTGCTTGACTGATTCATACGTAGGTCACTGTGTGTCTTAACCAACAGAGACATTCCTCTGAAACTGCTCAGGTTCAGGAACAGAAGTGAAAAGTCTTTCAAGAAGCCTGGACTACATTAAAATTACATGGAAGTCTGGATGTTTGAAAGCAAAATATGATGAAATGTGGTGGGGAGGTGCACCGAGACTATTTATGTATATCTCTGAAGAGACTCCTATAGTAAAAGTAAGGATGAGTTAACACTTAGAAACTGACCGACTGTGATCAGTTGGTCGATTCCGGCGATGACCCGGGCGCTTTCCTCCTCCCGGCTCTGTCCCCCCCACTCGTCCTCTCTGGGCTTGTACAGGATTTCGCTCATCTCCTCGTCTCTCATCGGAACTCCAGCTCCCTCCGTATCCGGCAGCTGGGCTACACACACACACACACACACACACACACACACACACACACACACACACACACACACGACTCGTAAAGCCCCACAGAACCATCTTTGCATGCTCAGATCAGAACAGGACTAATAAGGACATACTAACTCTTACTCATTAATTTTGTCACTTTTCTGCTTATTTCATCTCCGTAAAGGTCACCGAATGACCTCTGTGTGTGCTGTAGAGGTAAACTTGCCTTGGGCTGACATCAGCTGACATTAAGCTGTAAACTGAATTAAATCTTTCACTTCATGTGTGTGGAGTTTTCTCTGTAGGATAAAAAGATCATCTTTTTCAACGTGTGATGAATACTGGAGCAGGAGTCACCAGGAAAAATTTACCATCTTCTGGAATGGCCTCAATGTCCCAGGGGCTGAGCTTCTCCGTCTCGCCATTGTCCCACCTGCAGGGGAGCCACAGCGTCACAAACCTCACACACACATCAAAACAAACACGCCCTGGAGACACGATTCAGAGACTTACTTGACTTTGAAGCACTGGAAGTGGCTGTCGGGATACTCGGGCTGGTACGGCTCCTGGCACACAATGGTCCCAAACCACCAGGCGTCGTCGATCACAGACCGGAACCGATCGTCTACAACGTCAGCAGGGTCACAAGCAGGGCATCGTCATCATAAGGCAACAATGAGTAGTGTAAGGTCAGACTGGCGGAACCTCACTAGAACCACTTTAAATCTTGGCTCCTTCTGGAACCCCCTCCCTAACCACACCCCTGCACAGTCACTTCTAATGATTAAACCCAAATAAACAACAAAAAGGAAAGACGATGAACTGAAACAGTGAGGTGATGAACTGTAGTGATAGTCTGACGTACTTGGGGCCCAGACTCTGTTCCGCGCCTCGTCGTAGCTCTGTCGGAGAACCAGGAAGTCAATGACGTCCGGCATATCATGATACCTGCAGGACACAAAACAGTCCTCACATCAGAGAACCCCAACTCCCCAGAGTCACAGAACCCCCAGACAGAAACGGATCAGAACTCTCTCTTACTTGACGAAGAAGGCCCTGTCCGTCATTTGGCCAGTCCCAGGGTCAATCAGTGTCAGCTTCAAACAGCACAGGGTCGGGGGACACACCTCGTACTTGATTCCTGTTATTTGAACAAACTCTTGGTCCTGAGGATAAAAGAGTACAATTAAAAAAGCAGTTAAAAACATTGACTTACAGTTTTTAATACTGGATTAGATTAATAAATGTTTGTTCCCTGTAAGGTCAAGAGATGACCTAGTCTCAGCCTCAGTCACGCCCACGGAACGTTGGCTAAGCGTCTGCTGCAGATGCTACACTTAACTGGAAACACTTCAGGAATGTGGAAGTCGTCTCTGTTTGTTTGAAGTTTATCGGATTTCCGGGTGACGCGAGTGTGGCGTTTATTTTCGGTCCGCCGGGAAACAAAGCGCAGACGTGTGATCGCAGACATGTGATTGGTTGTTTGACATGTCGGTCAAACGGCCTTATGGGCGGGGCCTTGGCCAAAGAAAGCTGCTATGAATTCC
>JBBPDE010032827.1:0-10320 GCA_037974605.1 Nannopetersius ansorgii
CTTTTATGGTCTTAGACCACTTAAAAATAGCCGACTGGTGTATACACCAGTAGCGGCCTTAAATGCACATGCACCTCTACACTTAGGGAACCCTGAAATAAGGAAAAGAGAATAACCCACCCCGCCACACAAGTAAAAAAAAAACTGTAACGTCTCCAACCGGCAGCCGCTAGAGACTGCCACTGGACTGACTTAAGGAGGACTTGTATTTTGAATTTTGAGTTTGGTCTCGTCCCTGGTCGGCATTTAGAATAAGTATTCACAGCGGTCCAGGGAAGAAGAAACAGGTTCAAGTGTTTAGAGTTTGTACACTACTACGTAGATGCCTGTGTTTTCAAAATAAAACAAGATGGAAGTCCTGGAACAAGATGCTTGACATAAACCAAACATTCTAATAACTGAACCAGCCAATAAAAAGCCAAAGTTCTTTAGGGTGTGGTGATGGATCTTTAGCTGTACAGCTAGAAAACCTAAAGTGGTTTAAAGTGATTACCTTTCTCTTTGTAGAGTTATCTTTCTCCATGTAGAGCTACTCTTACAGCATTGAGTGGTGCATTTCCTTACAGATTGAGCCGCTGATCCAGAAGGGCCATGAGAATCTGGTGCACCACATCCTGCTGTACCAGTGCGACAGCTCATTGAACGACAGTGAACTAAGCATGGGCCACGAGTGCTTCCATCCCAACATGCCCGACTCCTTCACCACCTGCGTAACTGTTGTCTTTGCTTGGGCCATTGGTGGAGAGGTGAGAGTCAGAAAACTATTCAGACCTCTTTATCTGGCTCACAGGTACAGTAGGAAGTTACAAGAATTTAAAGTGGAATACGGAATTACCTTTACATCTGCTTTAAGAGTAGTGCATTAAACTGAGTTTAAAATTACATTAAAATGTTCTGGTAGCATATTTGGGGGCATATTTTTAGGCATATTTTTAGTCAACAATAGGCGTTTTTAGGCATTTTTTAATCAAAACAAAACTACGCGTTTTTTCACTATACATGGGTGCTCTTTGAATGTAACGCCCGCAAAAAGCGGGGGATTACTGTATAGTTTATCTGTATAATATATATATTATATGATGCATCATTCAGTAGTGTAATTTGTCATTTGTGTAATAGTATTTTGTAATTTATTCCTCAATGTAGTCATAGATACTTCCCAGCAGCTAGCCAGGTCTTGCTCAGTGCTACTGAACTGGGAAGGTGGAGGCTAACACATTAAGTGCCTCTGGATCACAACACCATTGAACAACTCAGCTCACGTGGAGGGCAACACTGTTTGTTATTCTGTTAGCTAACAGATGCTCACATTGGCTAACATCAGACTGAGTGGAGGAAAGGGGACAGAGAGGGCTATCCTACCCAACCAAAGAACATGAGTTTGACCTCTTTGTTGATTATCCTGTAGGCAAGCTGGAAGCACAGAAAACTTGATGTTTTGGTTGTTGCAGGGATTCACTTATCCAGCACATGCAGGAATGTCAATCGGAACCGCAATTGACCCAGTCTATGTGCTGTTGGAGGTGCACTTTGACAACCCAGCCTTACAAACAGGTACAGTATTAGGCTTCTATCAATGTCCAGCAATTTTCATCCTGCCTACTCATACACTTAGGCTGTTGGTGAAAGCTAGCATGGACCTGTTACAGTCATAACTTTGGTAAGATAAGATAAACCTTTATTAGTCGCAGAAGTGGGAAATTTACATTGCTACTATAGAATGTGGACAGTACAAAGGTAGAGCATTGAAACAATAGATTAAAAGCTATACAACAAAGATAAAAATAAAAATATACAACTAAAACATATAAATATAGACATTTGTATGTGTATTCAAATATGTATGTATAGCTGTTTGGTAGCAGCAGGCATTTAAAACAGTAATAATGTAACAAGACAAATGCTGTCCTGACTTGTCAAGACATTTAATTTGCATGTGACATAAACTGGCAAGATATCAAAGATGTTTGCTGTTGTGATAAAACATGTAATTGGGCAGAATTTATTATGACAGATCACAAAAGCATATAACATCTGCCATAACATGTTTATATAGAAGAATTCAGGGAAAGTGTTTTCTTATTTATTATATAAAAGTGGTAATACTACTTATTCTTACACTGTTATTATTATACTTCTAAAATCTTTAAATTATCCCATGGAGGGTCGAATGCATATCTGCATAGTCCAGTCTTAAATAATTCTTGATTGAAGAGACAGTTTAGCTGGAATTCTCCAAGTAATAAGGCTTACAGTTAAAAACTAGGATTTTTGTGCACGTTTATCATCTGTTGCGTAATCACCATTGGTTATTTTTGTTTTTGTACAGTGTTATGTGTCTGTATCATCCGTACTGCTTGTGCTTGTTGTTATAGGCGATGTGCTGTTGTTGGAACCAACCTCCTCTGTTGAGAACCATTGTTACCATCTGTGTTCCTATAAAGTGAAGATTCTAACTGGTGTCACATGCTCAACTCTTGTTATTTTCATTCTTTTTTCTCTTTCTCTCAGACATGGTGGATAGCTCAGGCCTGCGCTTATTCTACACCCCCAGGCTGCGGACCTACGATGCAGGGGTGATTGAGACTGGTGTGTGGGTCAGCCTTTACCACATGCTGCCTCCTGGCATGCAGCATTACATCACTGAGGGACACTGCACTCAAGAGTGCCTGCAGGAGGTAACAAGTCCCAGACACTTCTTGCATCCACTTTAGCTAAGTGTGCAGGAAATCAAATGTACACAGTTTCCCTCTTTGTCTAACTGTAGTCAGTTGGCATGTCTTGTGTCCGGTTTGCTTCTCTAGTTTACTGCGAGAGCTATGAATGGAGCAGTTCTTGTATATGATGTATATAAAATGGACAAACTTGCAGAATTGGGTGTAATTCTATTCTATTCTATTTCTATAGAGAGCAGTAAAGTCACTAATGTATTTCAGATGTCTTCACCACTCACCACTTATTAACTTTATTACTTGTTTGCCACAATAGCCTTATAACTCTATTGCAAAACCAAAGAGGCAGAAACATTAAATACCAAACCCGTCTTGGTTAGGCGTGCTCACAGATGCTCAGTTAACCATTCAAGGTACTGATATCTGAATAATAAAATTGCTTTTTGGGTATTTGTCATGTTATCTGAGGATGGGTCAAATTCACAGCTTGACAGTCCAGTTAAATGCAATTAAGTTTGATTTAGTACTGTAATATGTATTGTAATAGTAAGTTAACATGCTTCTTAAATTAGACATTTCTACTACAAAACAGCAGCATTAGCATGCCTGTGTTGGTAAGGATGTGTTAGAAAGGTGAAGGCTCTACTGCATTGTACCGTTTGGCCACTGTGTGTGAGCTGATTGACATTTCATCTGAAGAAGCAGCTTCCACTACTCGTGCAGCATGAAAACAGGCTTTTCCTAGATGCTTATTAATATTTTTTTCTTTTTTATATTGAATTTTCAGTCTCTGAACATCGCTCCTTTAACCTTATAAAGTGAGCCTCACATTTCTCTGCACTAAATATCCAATTGAATACCAAAGAATGTTCCGAATCTGCAGTCCTGGCTGAGGGAAATTTGATTTTTCTTGCAATAGACCTTTTAAATCATAGCAAGATTAGAACATACAGCCTATAATCACTTAATATATAGTTTTTCTGCTTTCATTTTTTTCTGATCATATTCCTACTGGGAGTGGAAAAAATGATAATGTCAGGGCACTTTGCTTGTATAAAGTGTCTAAGGAGGTTTAATGGCAAACCACCTCTTAAGTACCCTCATGAAAAACTTGCTTCTCTCCAGATCTTATTAAAAGTAGCCAATTACTCAAGCAGAGTTTCAGCTAAGCTGCAGACATCTTTTAATACCAGGATTAGACTCTGTAGAATGGAAAGAGAGAGGAGTATTTCATTCATTTTTCAGTGTAATGGACATGGAGGATATTAACATTAAATCACCGCACTAACTCTCTCCCTTCCCTTCTCTGCAGTCACTGGACAGTGAGATGCCCGGTGGTGTGTGGGTATTTGCGGTTCTTCTCCACGCTCACTTGGCAGGCAGGGCGATCAGGACCAGGCATTTCCGTCAGCAGGTCGAGTTGCCTCCTCTGGCCTCAGATGACCAGTTTGACTTCAACTTCCAGGAGTTCCAGCCCCTCAGTCCTGAGCGGCATATTTTGCCTGTTAGTGTCCTGCTGCTTCAGCCACACCTGCTTTATTTCAGTATTGTTTTGCCTCTGCCTCAATACTTTACCTGTTATATTCAGGGTACTCTCGCCTTAGTCGTAGTTTTCTTGATTAAATCTAATTTATCTCAACATCTTTTCTGTTTGTCAGCAATATCAGCAGATTCGTTTTTCAAGCCCATGATCGGGCAATACTGGTTTTATCCATACAGTGCTAGCCCTGTATCCAATTACATTTAACTATCAATTTTAAAAATATGCTGGTTGTGCGTGAGCAGCGCAAGTGACAGGGTCTGTGGCTAGATCCAAATAATTGAATAAAACCTTTATTTCTGTCCTTTTTCTTTCATTTTGCCTGATCTGATAGTCCAGCAGATCCGTTTGCTGATCAACCCTACTGATACATTTAGGAGGCCATAAGTTATAGATCAAGAGAAATCTGTTGGGATGCAGGGAGTTACAGTGATCCCAGTAGCTCATTCAGAAGCCTTTGTTTCTCTGTATAGTGGGAGAGTAACTGTACATACAGTAAGTAAACATTAAAACAAGTCCTGTTAGCGAGGTTAAAACCAGGACTATTTTAGTTTTTCCAAAACTAAAGGGACATAAAGCTGGATGTGGATGAAAGGCTACATTTTTAAAAAAAAATGTCCATATATGTCTGGATCTGCCCAAAAATGAAATACTAGAACATGTAACATATACTTTGATGAATGCACATAACAGGACTAGCTGAATTACTTGTTTAGCATTTTTAAACTAGTTTTACCTTTTGTTGTTTCCAGGGGGACTCCTTTATCACTGAATGCGTATACAACACCAAAGACAGACTAAACATGACTTGGGTAAGATGTTTTTTATGATTTGGGCCAATACATACAGCTACAATTTGCAGTGTAAATGTTTTTCATAGCTGAAGAGTAATTTGTTGTGTAGTAATTTGTTATTTCTGAATATCTATCGAGTAATTTGTTGTGTAGACCGCAGTGTGGCCCTCTCTCATTTTTCTTTGCCTGTGGGCAAAAAGCGAACAGAACTTTTATCTGTGACAAGTGGAATCAATGATGGAAATTGAGTACAAATTGCAAAATGTCATCAAAGTAATTGCTTGCTAATTGGCTGAAGCCCCATTTCTCTCTCTAATTTTGAGGTGAATTATACGCAGTGCAGTGTTTCACAAGAATTCATAATCAGCTATATTTTCCCATTTATATGAACACTTGTCCTCTCCTAAACTTAAACGGCTGTTGGATGAAAACATGGTTTGATGTATTAAGTTGCCTGTGCTCTGGAATGAGTTTTCAGAAAAGGCTGCGGAAAGAGCGGATTATAATGTAATATAATCGAATGAAGCCACACACACTCACTGACTCAGGCTGCTAAAGAGGTTAGACTGGGAGGGGATGTTCAGACCTGTGTGCTAAAGCCTGCTGGCTCTTGGCTGAACAGCGTGTCTGCAAACAGCAGATGGATTGGGTCGCTGGCACCGCCTCATACAGGCACATCAAAACGAGCTGCTGCACCGAGGAACAGAGCATAGACTCTGAGCGGCCTTCCCTCTGGAGACGCTCCACCTCTCATAAACAGCACGGCCAAAACACTGGGACCGTACTCACAAAGGCGCTGCTTCTGAGTTAGCATGCGTCTCGCTACATACCACTGGCCAAGATGAAACCTGCTCCCAGATCAGCGTTCAGACCGTTATTGCTGAACAGTCACGTCAAACAAAAACTTACTGTTCAGCTGTATCAGGCTGAAAGTCTTATCCTGTATTTATGGGGTAACCATGTGGAAAATTACTCAGTTAACCTTGTGATAAGCTATCTATTACTGAGTCAAGTCTTTCATGGTTAACAACTCATTAAATGAATACTTAGGGTGGCTTTTTGTGCATTTTTCCACATCCCTTCACCATTTTCCACCAGTCTTTTAACAGTGAAACAGATACGGATCTGAAACTGATATGTAATAAACACACAGTTTAGTGAAATTATAATTTTACAAAACTGCCATTAATTGTCCCACGATGAACTATGTGTCACATGAACTTTACCCCATGATGCTGTGTTGTCTGACCTTGTCTCACCTGATGTTCAGAACAAGAGCTGAGACTTGCCAAGATATCGCCAAGACTGTTATTGCCAAGATCATCACACACTTACCTCAAACTGTGTCAAGCTGCTCTCAGATAGACTTGCTTAGTAGAAAAAGTGGACAAAATTAGTACATCAATGGAGCAATTGCAGGTTTTATGTGTTGCTCAATGTGATGTGTCACCTGCAGGGCGGATTGAGTGCAAGGGATGAGATGTGCTTATCCTACCTGCTGTACTACCCAAGAGTCAACCTGGCCAGATGCGAGAGCCTTCCAGAAATCAACGGCCAGCTCAAATTTATTGGAGTTAAACAAATTCAGAGCCATATCATGTGAGTGGACTTTACAAAAAAATATCTGCCCTGTACGTTCCCTCTTTAAGTTCCACTATAAAGGTATGCAAATACTAACCTGTTAAACACTTTCTACTTTATCCGTCTTTATCCATATTATTTGTGTACCAGACCACTGTCAGCAGAGCAGTGACACTGACATGGTAGTGGCATAGCAGCGTGTGCGGGGCTGGCTGGGGTTTTTACAGGCTTCAGTATCACTGGTTGTTTGAGAGTGGTTCATCTGGCTAAATATCCAGCCAAGGGCAGCTCTGCAATCAGGAATTGTGGATGCCATTTGATCTTCAACAGATGGCCTACAGTCAACTGCATACCAGTAGGGAGGACCTAAGCTGTAAGTGTTTCAAATAAAGTGACCAGTCAGCGAGTGTGGTCAGAGCCATGTAATGAATGAGAGTCCGTTAAAGTGGTCTATCCAAACATGTTGAGCTAACAGTGTCTCTGTGGACAGAAACAGGCTACTAATGAAGGACTAGAGCAGGGGTCATTAGTCCTGATGGGCCACAGGCCACCACAGTGGTCATTTATGTAATCAAAAACAACTTATACGAGTCATCATTTAAATACCAGGGTTAGTTAGTGTTTATGAGCAAGAACATTTACAAACTCTCCTGGCCCCTGGAGGATAGTGAACAGAAATTGTCGTCTGTTTCTAATTAAAACCCACATCACTGGTGTGTGGGGCAAGTATTCTACTGCTAAGGCACCAGCCTGAATACACCTCAAGTTTCCATTCTTTTCACAAAGTCGAGTGGAGAAAAGGAAAAGGCAGAACCGGAAATAAGTGCTGGGAGGGACAGGAGTCCAAAAGGTGAACAGATTGAGCCCCTCGAACAGAAAGACAAATCTCAGGAGGAAGTGTGTGCACCTGACTGATAATGATATGGGTGCACAAAAGGAGTCTAAAAGCGAGTGAGGTAACACCCACAAACTAAACAAAAGAGAGAGAAAGTGTGGAAGCGCCAATGAATTCTTCTAGCATTTGGGTAACAGAACGTCCAGATGCTGGAGATGAAGAAGAGCTTGGAGGTTCTGATACTGTAAATTACAGAGTTAGTCTTTTTAACGAATGCAAATACTCTGTCCAACATAAAGACTTTGCAACTTAACAGGTGATTGCGAAGAAGGCTTTGCCCTGTGCCTCCCCTCTGGCTGCACCAGTCCTGGGTCTCCCTCTAGTGGCCAGTGTAGGTCAAGCCTCACAGGGCCCCCCCTCTTGGGAATCGCTCCAAAAGTTCCAGACCCTGGATCATGTTCCTGCTTGAGCGCCCAGAAGAGTTTGGGGTCCAGAATGTGGAACATCAGCACCCATGAATGCTCCTTCAGGCCATCCCAACCCACAAAGTACCAGGTAGCACATCTAACCCAACACACCTCCAGGAGATGCCTATCCCCATATTGAGTGAGGTGCAAGGACAGGACTGGAGCAAGAGAGCTACACAGCACAGTGTTCAGACCAGACATGTAAGACATGGGATTAATCTATTTGGAAGGTTGTGGTTTATTCACCAGTCCAAATGTTTTGGGAGTCTACCCACAGGGGTAGGTAATTGGTGGGGACAACCCGAGGACTGCCATAGGATGATACAGGTGTACTCCACAGAGGACAGGTGGTCTGACCAGGAGGAGGGTTGGAGAATTTAAAGCAACAAAGGGTTTTCTTCAGATCCTGGCTGATACATTGTCTCTGACATTTGGCCTGGGAGAGGTAGCCACATGATAGGCTAACCAAAGCCCTCCAAGAATTCACAGAACTCTTTCCAGAATCTGCTGTCAAACTGCGCCCAGTCAAAAAACAGTCTGCCATCTCCTTGGCTGTCGGCACCGGGGCAAAGCTATAAAATAGCAAGACTTGGAAAAGCCATCCACTATGACAAATATGACGGTTTTGCCCCTGGAGGGGGGCAGTCAATGATAAAGTCAAGCAGGGTCAGGATGGAATGCACAGGGGGTGGAGCAGTCCTGCAGACTTGGCCCTAGGTTTCTTTTGCTCATACACTCCTGGCAGGCTGCCACAAATGCCCTGACATCCTTGTCCATGCAGGGCCACCAGTAGTGCCACCGCAGGAGCTCCAGGGTGTTAGTAATCTTTGTGTTCCACATGCATATGGTGAAGCAAATATAGGTGGGGCGCATCCAAACCACCACTACTTGAATTTTAGAGGGGCCCAAGCTCAGCGAAGTGAGCCTAAAAGCAAGTAAAGTAACACCCGCAAACTAAAGAAAGAGAGGGAAGGGGGCAGCATGAAAGGTCTGGAAATTCTTTTAGTATTTGGGTGGAGGTGAGGAAGACCTTAGAAGTTCTGATACCATAAAATCCCAACTCAGTCTTTTTAGAGAACACAAAGACACAACATGTGTTTGCAAGGTGAGCTTATAAAGGTGAGTTTCACAGGTTCAAGCGAGGGTGCTAATTGTGAGGAAGGGGTGCCTCATGTACTCCCTTTATATGCTCCCCTTCTTGTGTAGCTATTGGGAGAAACATGTCCTTTTTTGTGCTATGGAACCTAAATGGACTGCTGTTTCAGTTTATTCCCCTTAGGTTCCACAAGGTTCCACTACATTAACCAAGTAGTATTTGTTAGTGTTATACAATATGTTAAGAAGATCATATTCTTTGATGTTTAACAGTTCACATTTATAACCAAACACATGTGCAAAGCTGAAATAACTGCACATAGTTTGGACGTAATAATGAAGGACAGGCGGCAATCATCAGTGGTGCCTTCTGGCAGGCAGTATTTATCCTGCTTTCTTGGCAGCCATTACAAAGACCTTTAGCTAAATCTGTTAAATAGCATCTCTAAGGAATTCACTATAGTGCTGCAGCTCCAGACTATTTGCAGGTATTGGAGTCGGGGAATGTGTCGGTCATAGCTGGTCAAGTTCCGTATGAAAGTGTGCAGTTAGCTTCCATTAGGATTAAGGAAGTTTACTTCACATGTAATAATTATTTTTAGAGTTAGCTACATGAGGGTTGCCAAAGATGTTGTGTCATGATCACTTTATAAATCACCCATCTTAAATACCACAAAGCATCTGAGGTCTTGTTTGCAGAATGTTCTGATTGGTATCAGCACATGTGCTTTTGCATGCACGGTTATTTGACGGGAAAAAGAGGACAAAGTGTTTGTCCAACTGCCTGACACATCTGGCCCAGTCATGTAAAATCTAATAGTGTCTGGTGCTTATAATCATGCAAGAACAGAAAAACAGACATGAGGGCTGAAGCCACCAGTCTGAATTCAGTCAACTCTTGTGGTTAAATGAACTACCTCTCTAGACCATAGCAGAAGTGGGTACTGAATGGCTTTGTACTTACCTATTTGTATTATACTCAATAATGCATAACAGGCCAAATAAAAATGTAAAGATAGTTCAGTATCTACAAGTACTAATAGGGTTTGGAGTGCAAAATAGTGTCAAAGATCCAGGATAGTTTGTCATATGAAATGAATGCATTGCAGGTTACAAAGAAACTAAAACATATCTAAAAAACACGACAAACATAAGCAAAACGCAAAGTTGTGGAGGACACAGAGCAACGGCAGCATTATTGGCAGTGTTGGGCAAGCTACTTAGAAAATGTAGTGAGCTAAGCTATCAGTTACTCTACGTTGAATTAAGCTTAACTACACTAAAGCTACTACCCTGAGAAATGTAGCAAGCTAAGCTACAGCAACATGGTAAAAGT
>JBBPDE010032845.1:0-10320 GCA_037974605.1 Nannopetersius ansorgii
TGCAGAAGTGATATTGGCAGAGGTTTCATCCATTCAAAAAACATTAACAGCCACAAAATTAGTGTATATATATATATATATATATATATATATATATATATATATTCATAAATACTTGCCATGTTCACACTGCTGTAATTACTACTCATTTGGGTCTCAGTTTATTAATGGTGTGGCTTTTCTCTGATAATGTAAACTCTTCTCATTTTTCACTGCACTCACTTTTAAGCAACTAACCTTGAACAAGAAGGTACAGCTTTTATTTAATTTGAATCACCCCTTTATGTACACTTTACCAAAAGAACAATCAAACAAAACTCTTTGTCTTTTCAGCTTTTAACTATAAGCGAGGCACCTCATTCTCTCACGCACCTGTGTTTAGCAAAATGCTCCACAAGGGGGAGCTCTCAAATAGCTGGTCATGCTTTGTAGGAGCACTGCTTTGCATCACTGACACCAAGCCCTTGTTCTGTCGTGAAAGAAACCAAGCCAACTCACTATTGTGAGGGAGAACCTAAAAATAATTAGGATGAAAGTAGGTTTATTGGCAGTGAAACCAGACAGAGTGACACCAAGACCACAACGTTCGTACAGGATCATGGTGCAACACGAACAAAAACAGAAACACCACAAGACTACATAAGTGCAGACAGGACAGACTTCACAGACAGGAAAGAGAGAGAGGGAGAGAGAGAGAGCAACAAATGACAAACACAAGAGCAACAAATCAACAGGACGTGACAAAGTTTAGTGCAGTCAACATTTGAATGAAAACAGTATTATAACAGTATTATAAACAGTATTAGCAATAGAGTATTCTAGCAACACAGAATAGAGGTGGACAGCAATAAATAATTGGTTTAATAATAGGACGACTACATTACATAATAAATAAAGGGTGTTTACAGTGGCAGGTGTGGCTGCAAGTTGCTTGTTTAGGGCAGAACAATTCAGTGTGTTTATGAATTGTGTAAGGAGAGAAATAAGTTCAGTTTAAAGGTGTGTGTGTGTGTGTGTGTGTGTGTGTGTGTGTGTGTGTGTGTGTGTGTGTATGTGTGTGTGTGTGTGTGTGTCTTGTGGTGTGTGTACATATTGTACAAAGAGTGTCGTCTTGTTTTGGTTGTCTGTCCACCGGTCGTATATGTTTGCACCTTTTTTGTTTAAGAGTGTGGAGCCACATCATTGCTATGTACTCTGGTCTGACTGAGAGTTGTCTTTTGAGAAAGGCTAATGTGAAAATACAAACCTGATTCCAAAAAAGTCGGGACACTGTACAAATTGTGAATAAAATCCGAATGCAATGATGTGGAAGTTTCAAATTTCAATATTTTATTCAGCACAGAACATAGATGACATGTCAAATGTTTAAACTTTAAGGGAAAAATAAGTTGATTTCAAATTTCATGGCATCAACACGTTTCAAAAAAGTTGGGACAAGGCCATGTTCACCACTGTGTGGCATCCCCTCTTCTTTTTACCAGTCTGTAAATGTCTGGGGACTGAGGAGACAAGCTGCTCAGGTTTAGGAATGTTGTCCCATTCTTGTCTAATACAGGCTTTTAGCTGCTCAACTGTTTGAGGTCTTCTTTGTCGCATCTTCCTCTTTATGACGCGCCAAATGTTTTCTATGGGTGAAGGATCTGGACTGCAGGCTGGCCATTTCAGTACCCGGATCCTTCTTCTACGCAGCCATGATGCTGTACATGATGCAGTGTGTGGTCTGGCATTGTCATGTTGGAACATGCAAGGTCTTCCCTGAAAGAGACGACATCTGGATGGGAGCATATGTTGTTCTAGAACTTGCATGTACCTTTCAGCAGTGATGGTGCCTTTCCAGATGTGTAAGCTGCCACACGCACTCATGCAACCCCATACCATCAGAGATGCAGGCTTCTGAACTGAGCGCTGATAACAGCTTGGGTAGTCCTTGTCCTCTTTAGTCCGGATGACATGGCGTCCCTTCTTTCCAAAAAGAACTTCAAATTTTGATTCGTCTGACCGCAGAACAGTTTTCCACTTAGCCTTGGCCCAGAGAAAACGTATGTGCTTCTGGATCATGTTTAGATATGGCTTTTTTTTGACCTATAGACTTTTATGCGAATGGCACGGTGGATTGTGTTCACGGACAATGTTGTCTGGAAGTATTCCTGAGCCCATATTGTGATTTCCATTACAGTAGCATTCCTATTGATGCAGTGCCGTCTGAGGGCCCGAAGATCACGGGCATCCAGTATGGTTTTCCGGCCTTGACCCTTTCACACAGACTTTGTTCCAGATTCTCTGAATCCGTGGATAATATAATGCACTGTAGATGGTGTTAACTTCAAACTCTTTGCAATTTTTCGCTGAGAGACACCTTTCTGATATTGCTCCACTATTTTTTGGTGCAGCATTGGGGAAATTGGTGGTCCTCTGCCTATTTTGAACTCTAAGAGACACTGCCACTCTGAGAGGCTCTTTTTATACCCAATCATGTTGTTTTTGACTGCTTCATTTTTGTCAAAATTTCATCATCCAACTCAACTGTCGTATTCACATTTGGCAGAACATTTGTTTTCCTATTTAACAGGAATGGAAAATCGTAGTACTGAGTACTGAGTTGCTGCTCTCGGATTGTCATCTTGCATTTCTCTTGTGTTCCTCACGCAGTTTCTCCTTTTCTTTTTCCAGTTATTTTTTGAACTTTTTCTTCAGTTCCTCCATCTCTTTCTGTCTCTGTGCTTCATTTTCTTTCAGGATGCGCTCTTTCGCCGCTTCTATCACTCTCTCAGCCTCCTGAAGCATCTCTGTGGTGTAGTAACTCCCACCATTTCCGGTGACCATCTTATCAACCTGCTCCAGAAGCTGGAGGACCTGCCCCATGTCCTGATCTTCATTATTGAACACGTGGTATCGGCCGCTGCACTTCTTGATGAAGTCCAAAAGGTTTGAGTTGTTACGGATGAATGCATGAATGTTTTTCCCCTTCAGTCGATCTCCATGTGTGAACAGCGCCATGGTGTAGTTGGACGACTCCTTGCCAAAAATTTCTTGAAATATCTGAACTGTTCTTTCCTCTTCCTCTGTAAATCTCCCTAACTGAATCACAACGAGAAAGACATGTGGGCCTGGGGCAGACAGCGGAATGCACAGCTTAATCAGTTCAACCACCTTTTCCATAGTTAGACTGGTGTCATACAGACCAGGAGAGTCGATGACAGAGACTTCTCTCCCATTCACAATTCCACAGACTTTCTCACATTGTGCAGTTACAGAGGAAGAGGAGATCTCAGATATGAAGGCCTTTTTTCTCAGGATGGTGTTTCCTGTTGCACTCTTGCCCACACCTGTCTTTCCAATCATCAGGATCCGGAGCTCTTCCTTCAGTTCTTCTGCTGCAGGGTTATGAAAACAAAAAAACAAACAATCAGGAATTCTGTCACTGGCTTCTGAGCTTCAGCTGGTACCATGATTGGTCTACTATGGAAGAGTTGAACAAGGAACATGTGTTGGTAGTGTTTTCAATAAGTAATCAATTATCTACTTACTGACAACCCTAATTGGCAATGGTGGTACACTTTGGAAGTCGTTCTGTTTGTTGAAAATCTATTGGGGGGGAAATGGGATTTTAATATAGTGTAAAAGTAAAGCAGTTCCTTAATAGCTAGACATACAGTAACTGGATCATCTACACAAGTATGTATATGTTTTATCAAATGTGGGATGTGCCCTAAATTTCTATTGGACTTAATAAAATAAACATTATTTTCGTAATCATATTTAAGCCTGTCATCTAGGAACAGATAAGATAAGTAGGTAAGATAACTTACCTATTTACCTGTATGTATCCAATTCCAAATGCCAGCAGAATAGGAAGCGCCAGCAGCAGTTTGTAAAAATGTATCTGATACATCATGGACTGTGTTGATTGTCCTTATGTTGCCCTGTAGATTCAAACTAGTCCAATTAAAAATGCTAAATTTTAAGTGCAGAGATGAATTTTTATCTTCACTGAAGCTGCTGTTGTGTTCACATACACTTGGGATCAAAAACAGAACATACAACCACAAGCCCCCAGTATTTAAACTTTCTGGTTCCGCCCTGCACTGGCACTTTCACCTTGTCTCCACATTAGCTCCTCCTTTTCATTACTGCTTGTATCTGTGTGCTGAGACTGCTGGGTCTGAAGACTTCTGACTGTAACTGGATCATGGACTTCTTGACCCTGAGTCCTCAGTAAGTGTGGATCGGGACCAACATCTCCAGCACCCCCACACTGAACAGGGCTCTAAGCTCAGCCCCTGCTGTTCTCCATGCTGACCCACTCCTGCAGCAACACACAGCGCAAAACCACATCATCAAGTCTGCAGATGACACGACCATGATGAGTCTGATCAGCAGGAATGATGAGGTTTTGAACAGAGAGGAGGTGCTTAACAGACAGGGACATCATTGAAAGTGTTTTAACCCCGCCACACTTTTTTCTCAAGCAATTGGGGAGGAGGTACAGAAGTATCAATACTCAGAATCCCCAGGTATCCAAATATCTTTACAAACTAGGCTGTGAGGATTATGAACACTCATGAATCACTGAATTCACTGTTGTTATGGATGTTCAGCATGGGGTGATCAAGGCCTGTTCTCCTGAATTCAACAGCCAGAGACAAAAGTGGATTGAATGGATGTTGAATTCCAGAGAACATGACCTGTGCTGAACATCCACAACAACAGTGCATTCCATGATTCATGAGGGGCAAGGGCAAGGGTAGTCTGTGGACTGGTTTGTTTTATTTGTATACTATAGAGAGTCAATGTTTGTGCAGCAGTCTTTCAGGAATTAACATTAGGGAACTTCCTTCACAGTGACAGGAGATAGATTGTGTCAATTTCTGGGCACTTCCTTGAGTAGAAATGTGTGTAAAATGTGAGTTTGAAATGGAGGCTCACTGTGGCATGTTTAAGGGGTGGGCCAGAGTTCCTGGCATGTTTTTTTCAGAAACTCACACAGTCCTACAGTGTCGAGATGGTTGAACCGGTTGAACTGGTGTTGCCTGTTTCACCTGTAGTTTGTATGCAAACGTTAATACAGTTGTCAGAACTGCCTGGTGATGGATGGGGTGGGTGTAAATTAAGTCAAACTCCTAATATGTGTATCAGTATGTTTGCAGTAGTGTGATAATGAATCCAGGCTCCTTTCAGTGAGTCAAATGAATTCACTCAGTTTAGCAGCAAGACTGTTTCAGCACCCAAACATTAAGTAACATTTTTTTCCTTCTGGGCTTTCACCATCACCTTAATGGGTGGGTAATTTAACCATTATTATTCATTATTAATCAAATCATCTGTTTTATCTTTCAAATTTTGGGCTACATTCAGAACATCCTTAGAATTTCCCAGGTCATAGAACAATAACTGTTCATTTTTACATGTTTACAGATTAAATTTTTTTGGGGGGGTTTAAACATATTTCACACATATTCTTTGCTGCTTTCGACACAGTCAACCACCATATGCTCCTCACCACTCTCTCCAACATTAGGATCTCGGGCACAGCCTGGCACTGGTTCGCATCCTACCTCGAAGACTGGAGGAACCAGGTAGTATGGCAAGGCACCCAGTCTGTTCCGCATAGACTATCCACTGGTGTCCCACAGGGCTCGGTCCCAGGACCACTTCTCTTTTCTCTTCATACTGGTTCTCTTGGGGATGTAATAGCCTCACATTGTTTTTCATATCACTTCTACACTGATGATATACAACTTATTCTCTCTTTCCCTTTCAGTGATAACCAGGCCTCAACCCGCATCTCAGACTGTCTGGCCGACATTTCCTCTTGGATGGCGGCCCAACACCTCAAGCTAAACTACAGCAAAACCGAGCCCCTCTTCATCAAAGGGAGTCCTTCACCAAGCCACAATCTCATAATTTCTGTTGGGAACTTGGCTATCGTCCCTTTTAAATAAAGATCTGTCTTTCTTCCCAGATCTCTAGAACATGCAGATACCTTCTCTACAACATCAGAAGAATCCGACCCTTCCTCACCACAAAAGCTACACAGATTCCCATCCAGTCTCTGGTCATCTCCAAACTGGACTACTGCAACTCTCTACTGGCTGGACTTCCACAGAAGGTAACCAAACTGCTTCAACTGATTCATAATGCAGCTGCCAGATTAGTGTTCAACGTTCCTAAGTTCACTCACACCACACCCTTCACTGGCTCCCTGTGGCACTTGTGTTAAGTTCAAATCCTTAACACTTGCTTTCAAGACCAAGAATGGACTTGCACTCCCAAACATAAAAAAATTGATCAAACAACGCGTCACTTCTCGTCCTCTCAAGGCTTCAAGCACGGCTCGTCTCGAGCCTCTGGTGCTCAAAAGAAGGAGACATCATGGGCTGTGTCTGAATGTGGACAAAACAAAAGAGAAGGTTGTTGAATTCCAGTGAACATGCCATAACCAACCTGTGCTGAACATCCACAACAACAGTGCATTCCGTGATTCATAAGGGTCAAGGGTAGTCTGTGGTAGGCGGCTCAAAAGAAGAAGGAGACCTGCGCCAAGACACTTCTCAGTCTTTGCCCCCCAGTGGTGGAATGAACTCCCTCTTCCGATCAGATCTGCAGAGTCCTTCACTGTCTTCAAACGCTGCCTGAAGACCCGCCTCTTCAAGGAGCACCTCATTAACTAACTATTTCTCTCATTCTGCTGCTTACTTAAAAAAAACTTTCCTTACTTTTATCTTAACTCTTGACTTTTCTATGGCTTCTGTTGCTCCAGTATTGTTTGGCAAGTGTTGGCTAATTATTATTTGACAGATGTTGTATAGGTGCACCGAATGTGCAGTATTTCGGTTGAATACTGGGCATGGATTTAAGCTGTTTAAGAAACAGATGTGGACTTGAGCACTGATGTGTGTCACTCTGGATAAGAGCGTCAGCCAAATGCCATAAATGTAAATGTAAATGTAAGTGAAACAGTGGGCTGCCATCAACCCTATTTGCCATTGGGTATGATACCATTGAACAGTGAATTATTAAAATCTCACCCAAACAACACATACTACCCACGCAGCTCATGTAATCATGTAAGTTAAAATGGATTCACCCTGAAAGTTTGAAAAATTTTGTACATTTTTAATATCATTTTGATAACAAGCACATTTTATGCTCCAGAAACAATTAAACAAACTGCAGACCAGCACCCCCTAGTATAAATTCCAGCAAAACATATTTTGTGCTTTTTGTGCATTTTTCCCAATCTGCTTTAAATTATATTGATTCTATTGTGGGCTTCACAAGCACAAGCCTATTGTGTGGTTTTTATATGTTGTATTTGATTCTACAACATATGTTTGTAGGTTTGGAAACTTAATGTTGTAAGGAGGTTCTTTAGAGCTTGAAAGATTATTTCTCTTTTTCAAACATTGTTCTTTAGGGAATTAAGACATCTCTTTTATGGCATTGCTCAAAAACTCTCTGTGGCACCTTGTTGTTTAAGTGTGTGGAGCCACGTCACTGGTATGTACTCAGGTCTGACTGACAGATGAATGTTTTTCAGGAAAGCCTTATGTGAAAAACATTTTTGTTTGCTTGCTTTTTGTGAAAATTTCACCATTATATTCATGTATCATATTAACATTTTGCAGAACATTTGTATTACTATAAGAAAGAAAAGAAAAATCGTACAACATTGGCAATAACTTTTACAATAGTCCCGAGCACTGTGTCGCTTGTCTCAGCTTTTCGTCTTGCATCTCTCTCGTGTTCCTCCCTCTGTTTTTTCAGTTTTTCTTCCAGTTCTTCGTCTTTGAACTTTCTCTTCAGTTCTTCTATCTCTCTCAGTCTCTGTGCTTCATTTTCTTTCAGGATGCGCTTTTTCTCCGCTTCTATCACTCTCTCAGCCTCCTGAAGCATCTCTGTGGTGTAGTAACTCCCACCATTTCCGGTGACCATCTTATCAACCTGGTCAAAAAGCTGGAGGACCTGGCCCATGTCCTGATCTTCATTATTGAACACGTGGTATCGGCCTCTGCACTTCTTGATGAAGCTTAAAAGGTCTGAGTTTTTACGGATGAATGCATGAATGTTTTTCCCCTTCAGTCGATCTCCATGTGTGAACAGTGCCATGGTGTAGTTGGACGACTCCTTGCCAAAAATTTCTTGAAATATCTGAACTGTTCTTTCCTCTTCCTCTGTAAATCTCCCTAACTGAATCACAACGAGAAAGACGTGTGGGCCTGGGGCAGACAGCGGAATGCACAGCTTAATCAGTTCAACCACCTTTTCCATAGTTAGACTGGTGTCAAATAGACCAGGAGAGTCGATGACAGAAACTTCTCTCCCATTCACAATTCCACGGACTTTGTCACATTGTGCGGTTACAGAGGAAGAGGAGATCTCAGATATGAAGGCCTTTTTTCTCAGGATGGTGTTTCCTGTTGCACTCTTGCCCACACCTGTCTTTCCAATCATCAGGATCCGGAGCTCTTCGTTCAGTTCTTCTGCTGCAGGATTATGAAATATTTATGTGTTCAATGTCTTGTTGTTTACATGTTCTCACTTTGGCTTTTGAGCTTCAGCTGGCACAACCATGATTGGTCTACTATTTGAAAATAAGTTGGGAGTGTTTTCAATAAGTAATCAAGAATCTACTTACTGCCAACCCTAAGTGGCAATGATGGTTCGCTTTGGAAGTGGTTCTGTTTGTTGAAAAGCTGTTGGGGGGAAAAACAGAGAGATTTTAATGTAGTGTAAAAGTAACCATAAAGCATTCATAATAGCTAACACTTACAGTAACTGGGTTATTCCCACAAGTATGTATTTGTTTTATCAAGTTTGGGAGGTGTCCAGTATTACTATTGAAATGAATACAAAGAAAATTGTTTTCATAGTTATATTTAAGACCCTCATCTAGGAACAGATAAGATAATACTTACCTGAAAGTATCCAAATCCAAATGCCAGCAGAATAGGAAGTGCCAGCAGCAGTTTGTAACAATTTATCTGATACATCCTGGACTGTGTTGATTGTCCTTATGTTGCCCTGTAGGTTCAAACTAGTCAATTAAATTAAAAATGCTAAATTTTAAGTGCAGAGATGAATTTTTATCTTCACTGAAGCTGGTGTTGTGTTCACATACACTTGGGATCAAAACAGGACATACAACCACAGGCCCCCAGTATTTAAACTTTCTGGCTCCGCCCTGCACTGGCACCTTTACTTTGTCTCCACATTAGCTCCTCCTTTTCTTTACTGCTTGTATCTGTGTGCTGAGACTGCTGGGTCTGAAGACTTCTGACTGGAGAACCTCAGTATGTGTGGATCGGGACCAACATCTCCAGCACCACCAAACTGAACACAGGGGTTTTCAGTTCACAGCCCCTGCTGTTCTCCATGCTGACCCATGACTGCAGCAACACACAGCTCGAAACCACATCATCAAGTTTGCAGATGATGCAACCCTGGTGAGCTTGATCAGCAGGAATGGTGAGGTCGAAAACAGAGAGGAGGAGCAACAGCTAATTAACTTTTTGCAGAACCAAAGTGTACCTGTGTACACTTTGGTTCTGCAAAAAGTGTACCAAAGTGAAAAGGAGGGGGAATTTGGTGGTATCATAACACTTTGAGTGGTGTCCCTGTAGAATGTAATGAGGACCAGAATAGGTAGACAGGCCTGCTCGAGTCTGCAGTTCCATGTGTTTCAAGATTCAAGATTCAAGATTTAAGATTCTTTATATGTCACATGCATAGTCATACAAGTACAACACACAGTGAAATGCATCCTGAACCGCTCCTTTCTGTCTGTGCAAACATTAAAACAATAAGTACATTTTAAATTTAAAATCTGGATATTTTCTGAAACCCAAATAAAATAAAGAAATGAGTACAAGTAAATATAAGTATAGATGTAAGTAAAATTTAAAAATTAAAAAATATTGTGGCGGGCAGGAGGGCCACGTGAACTGCATGGGGGGTCCGTGAGGGGTTTGTCAGGTGGAGGGGGGTTAATTAGAGGGTGATGAGCACATGTGGCCATCACCATGGGAACTGGCGGGCTTTTTGGGAGGTGTAGCCAAGTCGGAAGAAGCCCCAAAGTAAGCCACGGAACACCGCATGATCAGAGGAAAAGACCAAGAAACTGCTGGGAAACACCGGGCGGGCGGAGCAAAGAGAGCTGCACCATCCGTTCCCCCCCAAGCCCCTCTAAGAAAAGACACACAGTGCGTGGGATGGTAAGGGGACCCAGAGGGTCTCCACGTCTAATGTACAGTCGAAGGAGTCCGCTGCAGAGCGCTGGTCGACACTGGCTCCACTATCACCATAGTCCGGCCCGGGGTC
>JBBPDE010032880.1:2500-10319 GCA_037974605.1 Nannopetersius ansorgii
CACACAGTGTTGGATTTCGTGAGCTATTGTTTGTCTGAGCTATTTGACTTAGCTCAAATCAAACCACTAATTTAAATCATGTAAGACCAAAGAAAAGTTAGTTTAAAGTAGTCAGTTTATTTAGGCATCATGCTAATTGTTGGGGTATAAGCTTCCGTTAGTGCTACTAAATCTGACATTCAAATAATTCTGTTTAATTGACCTTAAGGGGTGGCATGCAGGTGTTCTTTATCTCTAATAGACTCACTTTCTGTGGTTTCTGAGTGCATGACTCACTGTTACTGTTTGTGTGTCTTCACAGTGGTCTTCCAGATGGTGTAGAGACTGATATCATTGGAACAATCAAAAAAACTTTTAACTTAAGCCAGAATGACGCTGTCCATCTGTTCCAGACCCTCATGGAGTGCATGAAGAGCAAAGAGCTGGTAACACAACAGCAGATCCCCACATTCATTAAACCATTTTCACCACTGAAATATTTGCATTTTTAAACAACTAGTATTTAGGGCTACATGACATTAACTGAATGTCAGTATTGCAAAAGGCTGCAATTGCAGTGCCTTCCAGGGCCCGTATGGAAGCATCATAGTTTCTATGATGTCACAAAATCAGCACATTTACATACATCCTTATTTAGCCTGTATCAGTTTAGCTCCGTCCATTTATTCTGAAGTTCTAATGAGAGTGTTACTTTAATACTGGGCAACCAATCAGAAATAATAATATTTACATCTTTTGCTCTTAAAGGCATAGTAACAAAAACTGTTTAAGTCTGAGGGATAAGCAGGTTGGAACAATGAATTATGATTCATTATAAATTATATTTTGAGGTCACAAACCCACACAAATATTCTATAAAAAAAGGAAAACTGAAATAGAAGGGACATTTATACAGACCCTTTAAAAAAATGAGAGTTTTAACAGCTTAAATATAATTAGAATGTTGTTGGATTATGTGTGTTGTCACAGAATCAGCACATTTAAATATATCTCCTCATTTTGTCTACAGCATTTTAGCTCTACCCACTCCTGCACTAATTCACCAACACATTTAACGGGTAAAAAAAGATACTTTTGTTGCATTACTTAGATTCATCAGAACACCAGTAAGTCACCTGAAGCTGTGATTGGTCACCCTGTCAGAAACACTGTGATTGGTTAGAGGTTCATTTGCATATTACAGCCTTCTGTGATCTCAGAATTAGAGAGACCAATACTGTGATAACGATTTACCGACAACACATGGAGTGGACAGAATAGTATTCTAATATTGTAACAAAACAATATTTCATAATAGGGAATGTTGTTACTAATGAAAAACAGAAATGCAGTTTCTGCCAGCATAAGAGGTCCTTAGCGGTTTTGGCTGATTAAGTGATTTATCTTATTTGTTTAACTCTTGTTTTCCAAGTAGTGTAAAAATCCATTTGTTTGTAGTTCTCTGTTCTAAACTAAACACACAGCTTATTTCAATACACTTTAAGCAACTGGATATTAAGATATGGTCAGATGTCTGTTTATTATATTTAATTTACAGATCTTGCATCTGTAGAATTTTGAATTTAGTTCATATAAATAATAAAATATAAAGAATATATTGAAGAATATATATATACCCCTGTTTTTCTGTTACCCCTGTGTTCAGCTGCTTTTTCTTTTGTATGTGTGTTTCCTCTGTAATAATGAAAGATAACCGTGTTTCACGTGGGTTCAGAAGATCATCAGGATATTGATGTGGCCATTCTAAAGGCTCTGCTGAAAGGTGAGTGTCCCTACCCTGTATTTATATTTTTGTTGAGATCAAGCCCTCAGTGAGTTTGACCAGCCCTTAATAGTAAAATTGTAGTGCAGTTTAAGGAGAGGAAGCTGAGGCTGTACTGTCAGGTTTGGTCACAAAGGGCCTTTCCTTACTGCCCAGACTGTTCCACAACAAATAGCCAACTGGAACAAAACTAGTTAAAGAGACAGTGGAGTGATAATCAGATTCACACTGATCAGCTGAGCCATGTCTTTTGTCTTTTTTTTTTTACTAGGGCTGTGTGGTTAATGTAGCTAAACACATAAATGCAGGCCTAAATGACCAGGTGGAGGTGTTCAGTAATCTGTATTATTATGTTAGCTACAGTTACCACATGCTGTGTGTCTGACATGCTAAAACAAAAAAACGACAATTATTTTTGTTGTTGTTGTTTAGGTGGAACAGTGTGAGAAACTGGTTTTGTAAGGGTGAAAGATGAGCCTATAGGTCATCACTTATAAGCAGATTTAGCTTACAGTAACAACAACACATATGACTGTGTGTGTGTGTGTGTGTGTGTGTGTGTGTGTGTGTGTGTGTGTGTGTGTGTGTGTGTAGGCACTGATGCATCTGCGTTTGACCAGCTGGTGCTGACACTGGCGTGGAATCGAGTGGACATTGCGAAAGATCACGTGTTTGTTTATGGCCAGAAGTTATTGGTAAGTGTGTGTGTACGTGTTTGTCTGATTGTGTGTGTGTGGTGTGTACGTGTTTGTCTGATTGCGTGTGTGTGTGTTTGTATGTACATGTTTGTCAGATTGTATGTGTGGGTGGCTAAACTTAGTCATCTCTCTTAAAACAGTGGAAATTTAAACCCTCCTGATGCGTCACAATGCTGATGTGTTCTGTGTTCACTAAAAACATTTTACTCTTACAGAGGTCAAACGGAATTCGAACCGGTCACTTATAGGGATGTAAAACTGCTCTCTCTGAGGTTGATCATTCAATGCTATCAGTTTTGGAATTAAATAATCATCAGGTTTCAGCTGGAAGAGTGTATTCAAATGTAAAAAATAAATCACTAAATTTTTAAAAGTGAATTACATTTTTAAACAAATTTGTTGAAATTAAGCAGCCAAAATGTGCTTTTTCATCAGGTCTGATTTAAGCATAAATCCTGTGAGATTTCACAATGTATTGTTTTTTTAAAGTACCCAAATTAATTTGAATTATATTTCCTAAGTAATCTAGGGCTCTGAGTTGTGCAGCTGTCTGAAATGTGTCTGTGTGTGTGTAGGTTGACTCTTTGGAGCAAGCAATGCTGGACGCGCTGGTGATGGACCGGGTGGATTTTGTGAAGCTACTTATAGAGAATGGAGTCAGCATGCACCGGTTCCTCACCATCTCACGGCTAGAGGAGCTTTACAACACGGTACACACACATTATGGGACACAACATACATTAGTGACCGATATTATTTTCCAATCAATGGATAATCTGGTTATTTTTGGTACATTCATACAGCTGAGCAGTGTGTGTGTTTTTGTGTGTGTTTTTGTGTGTGTGTGGTTGTACATGAGAATTTTTAATTCTTTTTGTACTCACACAAGAAGGCAGCTTAGTGGATAACATCACACTTACTATTGCTGTTCCAGAAATTGATGGCCACCAGAGTTCTTTTCCTAATTACTTTAGATCAGGTCTTAAATAGCAAATCTCTTTAACAATGAAAAGTATGTCCGTACAGTACACCTTATGGCTACATAAACGTAAAGTTCTCAAATTATTTTACAGTTACTTCAGCTTACACCAGTAAACACATTACTGTAATTTTGGAAGTACTCCCCGTTCTACATTAATAAAGATATTAAGGTTTATGTTACAATTACTGCGTATTCTACACAAATTAACATATTACAGTTTATTTTGCAATTTCCACATATTCTACATTCATAAATATACTGCAGTTTATATTATAATTACTGCCTATTTTACGTTAAAACATATCACAGTTTTATTACAATTGCTTTATATTGTACATTAACATATTACAGTCATTAATATAATACAAGTAATACAATTTTCAGGTTGCGGAATCAATGTTGTTTCCAGATTGTTTTGTCAGTTGTCAGAAGCTTAGTGCTACTGTTTTTTATTTTTTTTTTCACAGAAACAAGCACCAACAAACCCAAACCTCTTTCAACTTGTAAGAGATGTCAAACAGGTAGAACATTTTGTCATTTTGAAAACTTAGTTTAATTATTTAGATGTTTATAAATATTTTACAAAATTCGTTTGGGCTGTGGTTGTTTATATTAAACTGTGGTAACGTTTTGTCAGATGGTCATTGATGATGATGATGATGATGATGATGATGATGGAGTACATATGGACATTGCTGTTTTGCAGGGAAATCTCCCTCCTAACTATAAGATCACACTGATTGATGTGGGTTTGGTGATTGAGTATCTGATGGGCGGGACTTATCGCTGTAACTACACCCGAAAACGCTTCAGGATCATCTACAACAATCTCCATGGCAATAGCAGGGTAAAAGCACAACCTTCACATTTTTGCAAAGATGGGTCAAAATGGCAACCCTGCACCATCGCAAAACATTTTGAGATCTACAAATAGCAGCGTTTAAAAACAAGTAAAACTGAAAAGTATCAATGCATTAGTTCTAATCATTGATTGTTTCACTTACTGTGAAAAAGTGATTTTACAGAAAAGTAAGAGTCTGTGCTAGATTTCCAGTTTTGTATCCCTCGTGTGTGAGATGGCTGTCTTGTTACCATAGCGTTCAGGCCGTGCCCCAGCCAGCGGTCCTCCTCTGAGAAAAAACCATGAGGCCTTTAGCATCCAGGCTGATAAAAAGGAGAAAACCAGACACAACCACTTCATCAAAACTGCACAACCGTACAAACCAAAGGTAAACAATCTGCTTGTACATTTTCAACAAGTCCACACTTTACTTTGACTTTTTCTTGTCATCTTGATAGAATTGAACGTTTTAAAGTTTAATCATGTTTTTTTTTTTTAGAGCAAAGCAGTAGCAATACAGTCCTCAGGTGTTTGAATATGCTTTGGGCCAAAAGAACTTTTAAAACAGTTTAGAAAAGAAAATGTTTCATTATGTAAAAGTTGCTCTTCACATTGAGTAGGACTGCCTGTTGAACACACCCACAGCATTAACAGCTGCATTATTATAATTTACCTGTGTGTGCATGTGTGTGTCCTTAGTTGGAGACATCCAGTGATCTACAGCAGAAGCGCAGTAAGGAGGAAGTTGTGGATATTGACGATCCAGAGACACGTCGGTTCCCGTACCCGTTTAATGAGCTGCTGGTATGGGCAGTGCTGATGAAGAGGCAGAAGATGTCTCTGTTCTTCTGGCAGCACGGGGAGGAATCCATGGCCAAAGCTCTGGTGGCCTGCAAACTCTGCCGCTCCATGTGCTACGAAGCCAAAAAGAGTGACGTGGTCGATGACACTTCAGAAGAATTGAAAGAGTACTCCACGTGAGTCAGATTTACTCAGTTAAAGGAACTCAGATTCACTCAGGAGGAGTCAGCCTCACTCACTCATGTTTGAATCACTCAGTCAAAGGGAGTAGGATTCACCTAGAGTGAGTCTGGTTCTCCGAGAGTGGGTCTGACCCACAGAGTCACGCGTTGGGCTTGCTAAGTCACAGGGAGTCAGTTTTGTTCAGGTACAGCAGGTCAGATTCACGCAATAACAGTAAGACAAAAGTCTAGCCAGAGATCACTGTTTTGTAACTACGTACACATTGTTCAAGATTGTGTGTGTGTGTGTGTGTGTGTGTGTGTGTTTAGCGAGTTCGGCACGCTGGCGGTGGATCTGTTGGAGCAATCTTTCCGTCAGGATGAGACGATGGCGATGAAGTTACTGACGTATGAGCTGAAGAACTGGAGTAACTCTACTTGTCTGAAGCTGGCTGTGTCGTCCCGTCTGCGGCCCTTTGTCGCTCACACCTGCACTCAGATGCTGCTGTCGGACATGTGGATGGGGCGGCTCAACATGCGCAAAAACTCTTGGTACAAGGTACAGAAACATGTACACCTCAAACATGCACACAAAGCACTTCATATGTGTATTACAATCATTTTAGAAACTATTACAACCCTTCGCCCACCAGTGTGTTCATCTGTAGCTACTGTTGTGAGTTTGGATGGACATACTCCAGTTATTCATTTTTAGTTATTCAAGGGAACACTGCTGTTAAAAAGCAACTAATTTGTTACTAGTGCAAAGCGAATGTTATTGTACTTTTGTTCATATAGCAGTACTTTTAAAAGAAATAATAAGCAATACCCTAATTTTGAATTGATTATTGAATTTTGCATATGAAAATAAGTAGTGGATGTTTGGTGGTCAGAAGGTCCTGTTTTAATGAGGAACTGATCAGTCAGATGCTTTAGAAAAACACGCTTGCTGCCCATCTAAACAGCCTTTGAATTGTATTTTCTCAGGTCCTAAAGCACAGTTAAATGGCAGCTCATACCATTTTGCTTCTAACTACAGTGACAATCATATACAGTACAGTGCACAAACTATTTTCTGCCTGATGTAGATTAAATAAAAGAAATGGGAACAAATGTTTAACTGTGACAGGCTCCAAAGTTCCTAAAGTTACTAGGTGTCTAGATAAAGGAGTTCCAACCACACAGCATTCAGCACCACCAGTATACTGATCACCGCCTGATCATCTGAAATCATCTGCTCCTGGTTCTTCACTGGTTCAGGACTTCAGTTAGATGTCCTTTGTTATGCTTGAATGATTTATATATAGGTCACTGTGTGGATTAACCAAAAAAAAAACATTCATTTGAAAACGTTTAGTCTTTGGAAATGAAAATGAGAGTCCTTCAGCAAGTCTGGAGAACTGTTCCTCAAGACTGCACTAAAAACACAAGTCTGGATCTTTAGAGGGAAAATATGAAAAAATGTAGGTGGCTTAAACTTAACCTGCATTTAAGCACCAGCATAGCAAGTAAACAAACAAATCACACTGGTAGTTCTTTAACACTGAAGATAAAATTTTGCTCTGAGGCCTATAATAACCTAACTGGGGCTGGGTTATTATAACAAATACTAACTGTGTGTATGTGTTTGTATGTGTAGGTGATCCTGAGTATCCTAGTGTTTCCTGCGATCCTGGTTCTGGAGTATAAGAGTAAAGCTGAGATGGCTCACATCCCCCAGTCTCAGGATGCCCACCAGATGACCATGGAGGACAGTGAGCAGAACCTGCAGAACCCCGATGACATGCAAATGGTATATACATACACACATGTAGTTATATTCTTTAAGTGCAGTCCTAGCATATACATTTTTGTTCATTTTGAATACTTATCTTCTACAGCAAGCACATTTTTAAAAAAAAAAAACTGTCTATAAATATGTATTATATAATTCAGTGGTACCTTCACTTACGTGTGTAATTCTTTCCGTGACTGAGCTCGTAACTCAAATTGCTCGTATGTCAAATCAATTTTCCCATTGAAATGAATTGAAATGCCATTAATCCGTTCCGGATGTGCATATAAATAATCAATATTGTATAAAATCACAATACAATAGAATGTACTGCAATAAACTGGTTTTATTAAGTATAGTGTACAGCATTTGCTGGTCCCCTTTTTTTAAATTCCCGAACTAGCCCCAATGTCTTTAAACGGCTCACCCGATGCCTCCTTCGCTGAAGTGCCTGGGTCCGCTGCAGCATATCGGCATAAACAGATCGAGTCTTCTGTCACCACCGTTAGGGGATCTCCTGCGAGCTGCTTTTCCGTCAACCACAGCATCAGCAGCTTCTCCACATTTTCATGGATATATGTCCGCTGTTTAGAAAATATTTTTGATTCGCCAAGTCCGCTACACGCACACCTTGGTCATGTTTTTCTAATTTATTTATGTAATTCAATGCAAGCACAAATGCTCGGAACCCAAATCGGAACCCGAATTTTAGCTCTCAACTCAAGAGAGTGTGTGTGTGTGTGTGTGTGTGTGTGTGTGTGTGTGTGTGTGTGTGTGTGTGTGTGTGTGTGTGTGTGTGT
>JBBPDE010032919.1:0-10318 GCA_037974605.1 Nannopetersius ansorgii
TATGATGGTGTGTGTGAAGGTGTGTAGATGTATGATGGTGTGTGTGAAGGTGTGTAGATGTATGATGGTGTGTGTGTTTGAATGTATGTATGATGGTGTGTGTGAAGGTGTGTAGATGTATGATGGTGTGTGTGTTTGAATGTGTGTAGATGTATGATGGTGTGTGTGTTTGAATGTGTGTATGATGTATGATGGTGTGTGTGAAAGTGTGTCGGTGATTTCAGTTTGCCAGTTCAGCAAATAAATGGTGCAGCAATTGCAGCAACTATATTCAGAGCTGATCTATAGAAAGTTTTTTGGCTTTATTAGACACTGTCAGTGCACTGCTAGTAACACCTGAGTTTTCAACTGTACTTCCTTTTGTCCTAACTGAGACAATAATATTATTTTAATGTTCTACCAAAAGAGATTTCTCCATATATAATTCATTCAGAAGTTAATTAGTGAGTAAGGTCATTCCTATTTAGCTCTTTACATAATAAACAAACCAGGGGTCTTTGACAAAAAGTATATTATTATTCTGACATAATCTTTCTGACATAATCGGAGACTGTGCCCATTCATTTGTGTCCTTTATAGTGGACATTTTGTTCGCCTGTATCTTCCTTAAGTATTTGGAGATATCCCATCAAGCCCTATAGTGTTCTGTAGAGTTTTTCCAGTGATGTGTCCTGTGAGGGTTTCGCATGCTGGGAAGAAAGTCTGCAATGGCAAGACATACATGAGGCGCACCAAATGCAAGATGTTCCTCTTTATAACCAAAAGTAAAACATGCTTCAAGGACTATCACAGCTAAACTATTCAGAGAATATCCTTTGACTTATGTTTAACTAAAATACTGTGACAAGCTGACGGAAGGCGTGGCTCCCGTGGGCCCCTGGGGTTTGGCATAGGAGAACCGTAGGGGGAAGAACCTGCCATTGGCGGCAAAAGTTAAGTGTTTTAGAGAGGAGTTGGAGGGAAAATAGTTCAGTTGGGATACAGACAGTTTAGAGGCAGGTTGTGTGTTGTGGTTGCTGCTGCTGCTCTGTACTGAGTTTTGTGAATAAAGCTCAATAAAACAGTAAAAGTTCCAGTGTGTCGACTTCACTTCTTCCGCTCGTCACACTGGTGTCAGAAGTGGGATGACAGCGCGTCAGAGAGAAGTCGATGTTCGGATGGAACAAACCCTCGAAGTGGAAATAGACGCCATGCTGGAGAAGGCCCAGCGGGTATTTGCATGTCCAGACGGCGCCAGCGTCGGTCAGAGAATGACAGACCACTACCGCACGCCAGCGAGAAACAGGGCTTGGGAGGATGGCGGAGAGGCAGCGACAGTGTCGACGCCAGTGGACTCCTGGAGGGTCGTCAAGCTGCCGCGGTTTAATGGGACGGCGTCACTAGAGCCATACCTGGCACAGGTGGAACTGGTGACGGAATATAATGGCTAGTGGCCGCAAGAGACGGCGGTGCACCTCGCCATGACCCTGGAGGGAGAGGCACTGAAGGTCCTGCTGAACCGGCCGCGAGAAGAACGCCAAGATTTCGAACAGCTCGTGGTGGCGCTGAAGCAGAGATTCGGCCGACCCGAACGGGAAGAGGCGGCGAGGACCCAGCTCAGTGAGCGGCGACAAAGGACCCAAGTCTCGCCGGGGACCTGCAGAACTGAGCGCCAGGCTTACCCACGGTTCTCGCCGGCGGCGCAAGAGGAACTGGCGCTGCACGCGTTCCTGTGTATGCTAACCCCTGAGCGCCTACAACAGCATGTGCGCCTCGCCACGCCGACCTCCCTGACGACAGCTTTAGCAGAGGCAGAGCACACGGACGCCATTCTGGGCAACACCCTCAAGCTCCCCTCGCACCGGAGAGTAGCGGCTGGAGAGGCGGAGGAGGAGGAAGCACCGAAGTAGACCGCGACGACCAGCGTGGAGAGTGGTGTCCCGGAGCTGTCACCACCACAGCGGCCGAGAGAGTGCTATTGCTGGCCACATAGCACGACACTGCCCCGAAGCAGTGTCACGCCGAGACAAACAGCAGCCGACGGGAAACGCCCAGGTGTGGTTGGCAGAGATGGTTGAGGAGTGCATCCTGGGGCTGGACGCACTGGGGAGGCTCAGGGCGACAGTGGATGTCACGACGGGCCAGCTGCATGTGGCCGCAGGGCGACGCCCATACTGGCAGTGCGACGCCCATACTGGCAGTGCGACGGAGATGCAGACGCGGCGGCGAACGTGGCTCATCAAGCATCGAGGCCATCCACCGAGACACGCCAAGCCGTCCGAGACCTGCTGCAGAAGGACAGCGAAGGGCTCAACGAAGGACAGCGGGCTGAGCTGGAGTTGCTGCTGAACCAGAACGAGTACCTGTTCGCCGCAAGGGATGAGGAGTGCACTCGCACGGGGCTGGTCCAGCATCATATCGAGAACGGGGACGCCACCCCGATCTGCCTTCGGCCACACCGTTTGTCACTGGCCAAGCGACAGGCAGCGGAGCAGAAAATCGTGGAGATGGCCGCCGCAGGGATTATTGAGCCATCGGAAAGCCCCTGGCCAGCACCGGCTGTGCTGGTTAGAAAAAAAGATGAAAGCTTTTTTTTTTGTGGACTACTGGCGCCTAAACCTGGTAACCAAAAAAGACTCCTATCCCTTACCTCGAATAGATGATGCTTTAGATTTTATTGCGGGTTCGTGTTGGTTCACATACCTAGACCTGCGTAGTGGGTACTGGCAGGTGGAGCTAGCGGAGAGTGCGAAACCTAAAACGGCTTTCACCATCGGACACGGTTTATGGCAGTTCCGAGTTATGCCGTTCGGGCTTTGTAACAGCCCCGCCACTTTTGAAAGGCTCATGGAGCGAGTGCTCAGCCAGATTCCGCGGACAAAATGCGTGGTCTATTTAGACGATTTATTGGTGCACGCGCTGACATTCGAGGGGGCGGTGAAAAATCTGCGAGAAGTGCTCGGGGCCATTTGAAAAGCCGGTCTGCGTTTAAACCCAAATAAATGCGCGTTGTTCAAGAAGGAGGTAGCCTTCTTGGGACACCTCGTTAGTGGAGAAGGGGTAGTCACCGACCCGGAGAAAGTGGCAGCAGTGCGGGACTGGCCGACGCCGCGTAATGTGAAAGAGATGCGCAGTTTTCTGGGATTGGCCTCACACTACCGCCGGTTCGTGAGGGACTTCACCACGGTGGCGCGGCCCTTGCATAGGCTAACTGGGAAGGGGGGAGTTTTTCAGTGGTCGGGGGAGTGTGAGGTGGCGTTCACGCAGCTGCAGGAGGCATTGGGAAAGGCTCCCATACTGATGAGCCCAGATCCAACCAAACCATTCGTGGTGGACACCGACGCGAGTGATGGGGGCTTGGGCGCAGTACTGTCACAGGTCACTGAGGTGGGAGAGTGCGTGGTCGCATACTACAGCAGAGGCTTGAGTTGGCCAGAGAGGAATTATTGCATGACGTGGAGGGAGCTCCTAGCAGGAGTGCAGAGTCTGCGCCACTTTCGTCCGTATCTGTGTGGACGGAGGTTTCTGCTCCGCACAGATCATGCGTTGCTCACGTGGCTGTTGAGCTTTCAGAACCTGGAGGGCCAGCTCGCACGGTGGCTGGAATTGCTCCAGGAGTACGATTTCACTGTGCAGCACCGACCGGGCCGACAGCACTGTAACGCGGATGCGTTGTCGCATCGGCCGTGCGAGACAGAGATGTGCCGGCACTGCGAGCGCGCCAAGGAAAAAGAGCAGGCGAACGAAATTAGCATGGTGGCTATCACCCAGATTGCGGTCGGGTTAGACGCAGAGAGGCTGCAGCGCGAGCAGGAGAGTGATCCAGTTATAGGGCAGGTGCGACCATACGTCGTGGGGGCTCCTATGGAATGGGTGGGGGTCGACGTATTGGGACCGCTCCCGCAAACGGAATTGGGGAACCGTTATGTACTGGTAGCGATGGACTACTTTACAAAGTGGCCCGAAGCCTATGCCATTGCAGACCAAAGGGCAGCCACAGTAGCAGATCGCTTGGTAGAGGAGTTCTTCTGTCAGTTCTGGGCGCAGGAAGAATTACACAGTGACCAGGGGTGAAACTGCGAGGCCCAGGTGTTCGGGGACGTGTGTAGGAGGCTGGGAATTCACAAAACCACTTGGTTGGTGGAGCGCTTTAATCACACGCTCGCGACCCAGCTGGCGATCCTGGTGGCCGAACACCAACGAGACTGGGACCGCCACTTACCCCTGGTCCTGTGGGCCTATCGCTCTGCTGTTCAGGAAAGCACTCAAAGCACCCCCGCGGTGCTGATGTTCGGCTGAGACCTGCGGACGCCTGTTGACCTGGTGTTAGTGCCCCCCCCTGAACCGGAGATTGTGGACTACTTTTGCCACCTGCAGGAGCGGCTCCGGGTGGTCCACGCCCTGGCGAGGGAACGCCAGGGAGGGGCCACCGCGCGGCAAAAACGTGCTTATGATGTGCGCAGCCGAGGACAGGACTTTGTGGAGGGAGCACGCTTCTGGGTTTACTGCCCCTCCCGGAAAAAGGGGCGGAGTCCGAAGCTTGACTCGCACTGCCGAGGACCGGGAGAGGTACTCAAACGCGTGGGTGAGGTGGTCTACAGGGTGAGGCTAGAAGGCCGCCGCAAGGTAGTCCTGCACCGGGACAGACTGGCACCCTACCGCCCACAGGCCAATACAGAGGACTCAGGGGAGGTAGGACAAGGGGAGCAGGGGACAAGTGGTGAGGGCACAAGTTCAGCCAAAAGAGATACACCAAGAGGGCCCCGTTGGCGTAATCCGCCAGCTCGTCTCCGGGACTATGTTGTAGGGTCGTGGGGTGGCCGTGGACGGCACACCCCCTTGGGGGGGGTTATGTGACAAGCTGACGGAAGGCGTGGCTCCCATGGGCCCCTGGGGTTTGGCATAGGGGAACCGTAGGGGGAAGAACATGCCGTTGGCAGGAAAAGTTAAGTGTTTTAGAGAGGAGTTGGAGGGAAAATAGTTCAGTTGGGGTACAGACAGTTTAGAGGCAGGTTGTGTGTTGTGGTTGCTGCTGCTGCTCTGTACTGAGTTTTGCTAATAAAGCTTAATAAAACAGTAAAAGTTCCAGTGTGTCGACTTCACTTCTTCCACTCGTCACAATAGATTTCATTGTTTCATTGCCATTACAAGCAACAAGCAACAGAAGAGTGATACAGAATTTTATTGTTTTTATCAAATTGAATGTGTTGTCAGGTTAAAATCACGTTTTTTTATTTTCTAAATTCAGTTTTATTTTACACATAAATTGTCCTGTTGTCCTCTACACTGGACATGCTAGGGAAATTAAAATAAAAAATATATTCAAAGAAATGTAAATTATAAGGTGTTTTTTTCAGGCCCAAATAGATAGGAATAGATATCACACAAAATAAGAAATTGTAAAACACTTTTTTCTTTGGTTCTCAGGAGGATATACTGCTTTAACTCCACGAGGCCTGAGAGCTGTGGACATTTAAAATGAAGAACTTGCCCTTTAATTCTTCGGCGGCACGTCACCTCTTTGTGCCAGTGATTGATTGACTTTTCTTCTGACTAATGAGATTCCAAGATTTTCTCTTTGCCTGGTCGAAAGGAACGGAGATCACCAATCACTTTGTCCCCTTTGCTTGGGGGCGGGCGTTATATGCGTATCCGCTTTTCTGAGGCCAAGCACGTCAGTGAAGTTGGTGGAAGGGAAGCGAGAAGAGTCCGAGTCGTCCCGGCTCGATTTTTTAAAAAAAGCTTTACGAGGCATTTTTTTTGACAATTCGACAACAGTAGTAGGCTGTGCTGGTCCCGTACGTTTATGTGACCTTAAAAAGCCGTTTGGTGAAGTTTTTTGGCCCGTTTCTCGGCATGGAGGAGAAGAAGGAGGAGAGGGAGGCTGAGATCCAGGAGCACGGCCCGGAGCACTGGTTCTCCAACTGGGAGAGGCAGTGCCTGGCTGAAGCCGAACAAAACGGGCCTATCGAAGAGGAGGTCGACCAGGACCGGGAAAAACTTTGGCATCTTTTTCAGAATTCAGCCACGGCCGTGGCTCAGCTTTATAAAGGTCTCAGATAAGCTGATTTGCTTCACAGCCATCAGGATAGACTGGTCTTCACCCAGCCGGGCAGATAGGAGTGCCAGCAGCTACAATACTTATAATACGATCCTTGGTTACTGTTCATTATTAACTGGTAAACTTAGCCAAAATAGTCACGACTGAGCTCTCCCAACCAATTAAGCACATATTTTAAATATATACAATTAATATAAAATATAGCTAGTAGGTTGCTTTGCCACCTTCCTCCAGTGTTAGCTTTAGCCCCTTCGCTACAACACAATAATTAGCCACTGTTTATTAACAGGCACAGTTAGCCGAATTACTGACAAATTAGCTCTTCTAACTAAAAGCCCTTGTTTTAACATTTAAATTGCTATATTATTAGTAATAGTGCAAATAATCTTGTTACATTTGCTGAAGCTGCAACAAAATACTCACCTTTTCTGTTAATTGTAAATTGTTAAATTTAGCCAAATTAGTGACAAACGAGCTCGTCTAACTAATCAAGTCCTTATTTGAACATGTATGTGTAATTATTATAATAAAAAATAGCTAGTTAGCTTCTGTTACAAACATTGCTGCTAAGCTAACTAAATTCTTTTACTCCATTTTCTTGGGTTTGGCTGCGACTACAGCACAAGATTTACCTTCCCTGTTTATTGTTACCAGTCAAAGTTAGCCAAATTAGTGACAAACAAGCTATTCTAATGCATTGGAAGCCTTTTTAATATGTATAATGATCTAAGTAATAATATAGACAGTTAGCCTCTCTTACCATTGCTACGTAGCTAACCTAATCAGATTCTCGGCTGCAGCTACAATACAATATTCTCTCTACTGTTCATTATTCCGTTTAAAGTTAGCCAAATTAGTCACTACTGAGCTCTTCTAACGATTTAAGCTCGTATAATATATACAACAATAGCTATTCTAATTAATACCCTATTTTAACATGCATGTGTACATATTATTAACATATTAACAATATAGCTAACCTGTATTGTTAGCCTCTCTTACCAACATTGCTGCCTGGCTAAGCTAACTAAATTCTTTATTTCCCGTTTGGATTTGCTTTGTTAGCCACAAATATCAACTTGGTTTTTATTTAAGTGAAGACATTTAAATTAATATTTTTATAACTTATGTTAAAATAGTAATTTATTTCTTCAGGAAATAGCCCTTGGAGCTCTCTGAGGAGACACTGGCTAAGATGACGGGGCGTTTATTATTTGAAACGTTTCTAAATATCTGGAGTTAATTATGCCATTTAGTACTGGTAGGGTAAATGCATATTATGAATTATGAAGATAGCCGTTAGCTAAGGCTCTAGTCCTTTATGTCCAGATTTGTGTAAAAACAGTAAAAACACCAGCTTATGACTCCACCAAGAGTTTAATTTGAGATTTTTGTTTGGTGGCTATATTGGAGCATAACTCCCTTTCTTCTTAAACCAGATCAGATCAAATAGTGTCTAGGTTTTTTATTAAGGTGAAGAACTGGCCTCAGTTTTGTTGTATGGCCTTGTAAGTCAAACATATTTTACTTTGTTGTCCTGTTGCTCTGAGTTACACAGGCCAATGATTTAACAGCCAAAGTAGTCTGGAATATATTTTTTATAAAGAGACTGCTGAGAATTTTTTAATCAAATATTTATTATAGATTATTTGTTTCTTTGTTTAAATCTCTTGTTTTCAAAATAGTTGAATAATGTTCCTTTTTGCCTTGATGTAACCATTGTTATTGATGTGGTGTTAAACTTAAACTGCCACTACTTGGTGGCTATACTGAGAGGCAGAGGGTGCTGACTTGGTTCCCACCTGCTGATTTTGACATTCAGTGTTGTTGCTTGTGTGTCGACGTTGGCAACCAAACAAGCAGGCTGAGCTCAGACTACATTCATGTCCCGGAGTCTCTTAACAGGGCCTGGATAGCTGGAATCTGGGCTGCTGAAGGCTGTTTTTGTGCCGTATTGGGCATAAAACCTGGCCAGATAAGAGAAACATTTATTAGGCCCATAAGTGGGAAATTTGCTATAATGTGGTGATGCATGCCTGAAAAGCACATGAAGTAAAGCAAAGTGGTGCCTTACAGTCGAACGTCAACACAGAACACAGCTTGAACAGTTTGAAATTCTTTCTGTGTTTAACCCATTCACCACATGAAGAAGCAGGCAGCCAGGGGAATGTGTAGGAACACTACCTTACTCATGGGCACCCCAGTGGTGCCACTAGCAGTCCTGGGATTCAACTCCACAGCCTTCTGATCACAGGGGCAAATCCCTAACCATAATTCCCTATAACTGTGGCTAAATGTTTTAAATATAGCAAAATAACAGGTCGTGAATGAAGCTGTGGGTCACCCTTTGAAAATACAAAGGCATGCCTTTGCAACCTGAAACCTTTCAGCCACCTCTACAGTCATCCAAAACATGTCCTTATTTTATTTTTGTCTTTCAGATCGAGTTTGCCATCAACAAGGCTTGTCGCTGTGGGTGCCCTTCCAGAATGCTGCAACCACAGTGACCAATCTCTACAAAGGTATAGGCAGCTGTGTGGGTTTTCACAGGACTGGGGATTTTTTTTGTGGGTCATCAGTGGATTCTAACTGGTCAGCTCTGATGTTTTCCTCATTTCCCTTTGACAGAGAGTGTAGACGCACACCAGAGAAGCTATGACCTAGGAATTCAAACCGGCCATCAGAGGCGCAACAAAGATGTTTTGGCCTGGGTCAAAAAGCGAAGGAGGACCATCCGAAGGGAGGATTTGATAAGCTTCCTGTGTGGAAAAGTGCCACCTCCGAGGATTTCGAGAGCAGCACCCAGACTGTCTCCCAACCGGCCACCCTCAGCAGACACAGTGTCATCTGTAGAAACTGATTTACAGCCATTCCGCGAAGCCATAGCGCTGCATGGTAAATTGCAGATTACATGGTACACCACACACTATTACTGACAATCTCCTTCAACTATGGGGTCCTAATTGTTGGCCACCCATTTAAACTGCATTTACTATTGACGAGTTTTTCATGGGGAAGTATGTCTAAAATCTAGGCGTAAGCTGTGGAGGCAGTAACTGTTGATACATATTACATGTTTCAGAAAGATCGCTAATTGATATCTGAAATGAATGCATTTATTAACAAAGTTGATGTTGTGATTCCACTCACATGACCCTTAGAACAAACACACAGCATGGCAGAGAGGTATTGTTGGGCTGAGGAGGAAATGGATGTTTTTCAAAGGAATTGGGCCTTTTCCAGTATTCACAGAGATGTCCAGCGAAAGCTAGGCCTTTGGAAAGTTCTCAAACATATGGAAAAGCAATGTGATCTTGTAGGAACGTGTAGGGTCTACAGCTGTAAAATAAGGTTGTGTACCTTCGAGTATCCTGGAAGCCTTACATGAGACGAGGGTTATGTAGTAAATTATACTGGGCAACTGTAGTCTGCTAGAGAGCTGCTGATCACATGTGGGGAGAGATTTTATGAGTGGTCATCATAAAAAAAAATTCATAGAAGTAGCTAAGTGGTAATTTCCCGTCTTTTGGTGTGTATTTCTTATCTTCGGTGTTTTTGGACTCTTCAGAACCAAAATATTAACAGTTTTCTTTACACTTTTTGAAAATATGGAACTCTAAAAAAAATTAAAATAAATAAAGGTCTTAGCTTGCTGTTTGACAGCTGGAAATGACTGAGCTACAAAGTCCTAGCTGTTTCCTATTCTCATGTGGACTCACAATAGTACGGTTGTGTCCTATTGTGGTTTGGAGAGTGGAAGAACAAGGAGTTTCAGTGAACTCTGTCTTGCTGTTTTGGTTCATTCTGATATGTTTCTAATTTAGATACAGTACTGTGCAAGTCTTGGGCACCTGTGCAAATAGTTTGAGATCATTTCTATCAGCAGTGGCTTCTTTCTGCAGCAAAAACAGCTGAATATTAGAATAAATGCAAACAAACAAGCAGGAAAAAATACCAATAGATTGATAGATAAGTGTCTATCGTCCTAATTCTCTTCTATAGTTTCTATCGTGTCTAACCTAATTTTATCAATTACTAATATTGCATTAAATAAATAATTTAAAAGAGTTTATTTTAATAATACTATTTAAATAACTATGATGTGGATAAAAAAAAGTGAAGGCTACTGTAGCTCTACCTCCACCACATCTGTTTTCATTTGATACATTTTATTGCTAAACTAAAATGTATTTTTCTCATTTGACAGTTCAGTTAAATGTCACTTCAAAATAAAGTTGCAAAAAAAGTATGCAATGATATTTTTGTCAAACTTTTCAG
>JBBPDE010032928.1:0-10318 GCA_037974605.1 Nannopetersius ansorgii
GAATAAGTGAGTGAGTGAGTGAGTGAGTGAGTGAGTAAGTGAGTGAGTGAGTGAGTGAGTGAGTGAGTGAGTGAGTGAATAAGTGAGTGAGTGAGTGAGTGAGTGAGTGAATGAGTGAGTGAGTGAGTGAGTGAGTGAAATTGGTCACACAGAAACTCCAAAACCTTGTGGAAAGCTTTCCAAGAAGAGTGGAAGCTGTTATGGCTGAAAGGGGGACCAACTCTATATTAAAGTCTATAGATTTAAATCTCATTAACGTGCCTGTTAGTGTAAGGGTCAGGCGTCCCAATACTTTTTTTAATTTAGTGTACATCAACGTTTTCTGATGCATAAAAGTCTTAAATATGTGTCTGATCCAGTCTGGTTAGTGGATTCTGCACACAAGACCAGGGCAGTTTCAGCTGTAAAGAGATGTTTTGTCTGCAGGCTTTTATTAAAGATAATCCAGAGCTCACATGATCAGATGAGCAAAAGCAACTGACTAAGCAGGAACCTACTGGAATGTAAATCTACAGCCGCTAAACACCGACCCTTTGATTATAAGACAGGACACCCGTGAACTAGACACTGACTGGGACCAGGCATTCAAGGCTCCACCCCACAGTCACCGATTCACATGACCATTACTTCACTCCTGCACTGCCTGTCATTTATCAAGTGCCTGGTCTGAGGAATGAAAGCTGCATTCTTTCCAACGGCCCTCGCTTTGATTTCACTGTACTCCGAGTAAAGTAATGTAAAGTGGCTCCTTATAGTCAGGCGTGAACACACCACAGTACAGCACACACCACAGTACAGCACACAATGGGAAATTCTTCTCTCATGACTGCTAAGTGATGCCAAGCTCCACTGAGGTACCAAGACTGCTAAGAACCATTGAGGTTCCCTTGAGCAAGGTATTGTCCCCGCCCACTTTTTCCCTGGGCGCTGTGTTCCTGCTGCCCCCTGCTTCTCTTGGTGAATGGGTTAAATGAAGATTTTGTGCTGTTCACACTGTGCTGTGGTGTGTTCAAATACGACAGAGTGGGCACTTTTTTACACCATTCACCAAATGAAGCAGTGGGCAACCCTGGGATTCGAACCCATAAGTTTCTGATCACAACTCCTTAACCATTAGACCCCAAACTGCTCTTCACAGGCTAAACAAACCACAGCCCAACTGTACGCCTCAGTGATTCTGAATCGGTCAAAGAGTAGACTTGATATGAGCTGCCGGCCTCGCACATCATTTTATCAACGGATTATTTCGCCGATAAAAATTTGATACTGTTTCTGATACCCTGTTCGGGAGAGGAGGGCAATAACTGAGAGCAACTTCTCTGATAGGGATTAATTGACTGAAACGTGGGTGAACTTTACTCAAAGCGTTTGTAGATAAGAGTGCTGTGTCTTCAGAGTTTTACCAGCTGTTGTGCAACTTTGTTTATATCTAAGACCAGACGTTGGGCTACAATAAACCCTCACTAGTGCGATCATCTATGCTACACTTATTTAATGCTACAACAGGTAGAAGTCCACTAAGGTCTGAAATGTCTCAGGCTTCTAAAGAAGCTCATCTCTGATGAGTTTTTGGCCACCGTCTTACAAACCTACTGATAAGCAATAAAAGGGATAACGTGAATGTAATGAAGCAGCGTGTCTCCCAATAAAACAGCAGAAAAGTAAATGATCCTCTGCAAAATTCTTCCAAAAATTTGTTTAAAGCAGTTTAAAGGTTTTAGCTGGTATTTAAAAAAATATATATATATTTCACATGCTCTATTGATCCTGGAGGAAATCATTTATGTCCTCTTCATTGAACCCATTGACCTGAGTAAAGCAGTAAAGCTGTAAAACGCGCCTGAGAGTGTGGGGATGGTACCATGCTCAGGAGTTCCTGAATTGTGTCTATAGCCGTCCAGGGATTCGAACCCACAACCTTCCAATTTTAGGGGCAGCTCCCTAAAAACTACCTGTAATAGTTTGGTCCTTGATGTTATTTGTTTCAGATGGATTTGTTAAATTCTACAACCAGCATAATTAAATAAATTCACTGACATACAGGGGTGTAGCTAGACATACAGGTTTACTGGGACACAGGCCCCTATCCTCCACTATATATATATATATGTGTGTGTGTGTATGTATATATTTTTAAGGCTCTTAAAATACGAAACGAGCTGTAGTGTGTGCTCTAACAGCTTATCTTGGTTATTATTGATACCATTATTACCACTTCACTGATGCAACTGATTTATTAATTGTAAAGGTTTATTAATTTATAAATATTTATTAATTAAGATTTGTTAATTGATGAATGAAGAGGAATAAATATATTTTATGGCAGAAATGGCATATCTGTATATGCAAAGAATAACAAATGCTTATTATTCTTCTATGGCCTTATTCTGCAATAAAAAAAAAATAATAATAATAAAATAATAACAATAATAATATAATAATACTAATAATTAAAATAACAATAATAATAATAATAATAATAATAATGAGTACAGTTTCAGAGCAAGGGACATTTCCCCCATAGATGTACAGAATGTGTACGCTTTGCTCCTGTTTGTGGTTTATACACCCAGTGCATAAAAACGTCTCCTACCCAGACAAATAATCTTGAATCTAAATGTAAAATGTCCTTATGTACATAAAACCTTTGCTCAGCACAGTCGAAACACACCCGTGGCAAAACTGGTGGTACTTCCATAAGACTGCACTAGAGGGCAATGTTCTCATCAAAACACGCTGAAAATCCTTACATTTTTCTCAAGGAAAAATTCTCACCCTGTAAAACTGGATAAAAAGGATTTATAGTGTCGAACCTTTTGCTCTGTTCTAATATTCGATCATATTGGTACTCTAAATAATAAATAAATAAATAAAGAGTGAGCAATTCTTTCTCTGCGTTCAATCCATTCGCCAAGTGAAGCTGTGGGCAGTGATGCAGTGCCCGAGGAGCAGTGCGTGGGGACAGTAGCTTGCTCAAGGCTACCAGATTCAAACCCACAACCTTCTGATGACAGGGGCAACTTCCTAACCTGCAGGCCACCAGCGGTCCCATATTATATATCTTTCAGGAAAGGAATGATCTCTTTTTCAGGACATTTGTCCTTTCATTTAAAAGGGCCCTGTGTCACGCAAAAATAAATAAATAAATAAATACTTGATATAGTGTGTACATTTTAAAGCATATAATTCACTCTTCATAACATACATCTGTGGAAATGTCATTTTATGATGGGAAGAGGATTGCTGGAATTGTCCTTACACAAATTTTACTGCTGGGACTGTTATGTGGACAACAAGGGACATGGAATACATTCTATTTTGCGGGGTTTGTTTATTCTTTGCTGTCTGTAAACAAGAGCCAAAATATGTTTTGGCTCATGGCAGAGAAGTGTGTAAGGTATTTTGTGTTAATATCTTTGTGTTTTTTAATATGATTGTATTCTTGCTATACTGTAATATTGTTTCACTTTTTTTATATTAAACAAGAAAACAAAAAATCATACCTTTGTTATACAGTATGTGTGTTCTTTGCATAAATTAGGGTACAGCAGCAACAAGACACACTTAAAGATCTGTCGTGCTTGAGGCATTTGGGATGATGAATAAGTATTTAAAAATACTTCTGAAATTTAAAAAAAAAAAACATGTTTCTTAAACTGGGGATTATGGTGATTTCATTTTTAAATAATCTTTACCTTTAATTCATATCCTGTCATTGAGCTCTAGATGCTACTTGTGGGATCGTAAAAAAGCGACAACGAAACAAAAAACGGCCAATGGCGCCCCCTAGTGGTCAGGAATGATTAAATCGCTTTCTAACAGAACAGACTTTGCTACAAAATAATTGCGTCGCCAAACTGTAGAATTGAACCGAAGATCGTTGAATATGGAAGGCTTACAAATCTTCAAAGCCCAAGAAAATACAAACCAAACCAGACTTTAATGCAGGCTATTTATTTTAGGGTACACTTCAGCTCTGTTCACACCTAACAACTTTAATTAAACTGAATGTTCTAACCAGTATTCCAAGACATTCACAAGCTTGTATCTTTGGAGAGTCAAAGTTAAACGCTTTGGACAGACTATAATGCTTTTATCCCTATGCAAAGTCAGCAGAAAGGCTTTTGGGCTGGAATGGCTCGGCCTCATTTGCCTCTGTACGCAAAAGGTGCACCAGAGAGGCCACGTCAGGTTTGCCTATGGAAATGTTTCTCTTCCTGATCCAATGTTACAACTCAACTACAGCCGGTAAGTCCTGAATAGTCTTGAGCTGTTCAGGCCTCTGTTGAGATCACACTGTGTGTGTTCTTTCAGGGACAGAGGACTGGGCTTAAGGTTGGGGAATACAATTGCTGTGACTTCAGACCAAAATCAGGAAATGAGGGCACATCACTCCAATACTCAGATCCTTGCACTGGTTCCCAGTTCAGTACAGAATGAATTGAAAAGCATTAATCATTATGTACAAGTCACCCGATGGTTTGGGTCCTATTTATTTACATCTGTGATATGTTTGAAGTAGTGCTGGGCACTTGCATTATTATCGCGTTAATGCATTATTAATTTCCTAACGCCGACAATTATTTTATCGAATGTTTACGCAGGTTTAAAAAAATAATTTTATTTTGAAAGTTTGTTGCTTTTTGGCCCCGTGTGCTCTGTTGTGGAAATTAACATTTGATCTCTCTGGTTTGCTTGTAGAACATATATTTCAAGTAGAGAATCAACATATTCAGTAAAACGTAGTTAAAAGCTAATGATGCTCGCATGATTCAACTGTTCTATGAGTTTAAAGGGCACAGGGACATGATTAAAGCAAGGTTGCTATTTTGCGTCAACACAATGTTTTCGAGCTAAAGTGTTTAGATTAGGAGTTTTGTTTACACCAGCGAGCACCTCTTCACGGTCGTCACCATGGGGACGCAGGGGAGGCGCCATGGTTTCTGCCCGTGTGTGATAATGGTCACTTTGAAAGTACAAAGCTTGGACCATGACTGTACGTTTTCAGAGAGGACTTCGTGACTTGGGACTGCCCCGAGCTCGTGAATGACTTTCTCCATTTGGAAATGTAAAATAAAAGCTTACTATTTTAGGCGAAGAACACTGTGTCTGTTTGATGACTCTCACCGCCGCGACAGCTCGCAGCACGCAATCTTATCTTAAAGGAAACACTGCTGTTAAAAAGCTCATTTGTTTAAAACTTTTGCAAACTGTAATTGGTTCTTAAAAAAATCTGAAAACCTGTACTGTCACTTTGCTCTCACTCCGCTAGCCTCGGCTTTTTCCCATAATGCGCTGCTCCCCGTCACAGAATTATGGGTATTGGAGTTTTTAGTCATACCTATCATTGTGGTACTTTAAAAATCAAAGTGTAGGCCGCACATACACTACTTTTGAAGTAATTATGTAATATACAATTATGTATAACAAAGCGATTAATCACGATTAATCGCAGAACAATCAAGCGATTCATTGCGATTACATTTCTTGAAGTGCTGCCCAGCATTGGTTTGAAGAATATATTCCTGGTGGGTCTCTTAGAATTGCAGGAGCTGCTCAGCTAGTGGGTAGAAGATCTGAACTATGCACCAACCATCCCAACAACATTTTAGATCTGCACCAGCTGTAACTTCAAAATGCTGTTTAAAACCGCACCGCTCTCCTCTGCCTTCTTCTTGCATTCGATTTCCGTAAAGCATATTGAATGACCTTTTGTGTATGATAGATGAATAATATAAATATATAAATAAACTTGAATTACTTAATAATAGATGCTTTGTCTGAAATAAACATTCAGACATCAACTGTGACACCTGTATCTTCACTGGGCCCTTCCCCAAGCTGGGGCTACCGCTGCCTAAAGCCCAGGCGGAGATTGTTCCTCCTGATCCTGATCCTGATGTTTATGGACTACAGACTCTCTGTTCCTCTTCCAACAATATTTACCCTCTGGACCCTTAATCAAACCAACTCTGTTAGCAATCGAGGGCCTATCTGTCTATAACCTCCTTCACTGAGGCGTTCTCCTGTATTTATTCTCTATTCCTGTTCTCTGGGTCGACCCGAGGAGGACGGGTTCCCCTTTTGAGTCTTGGTTCCTCCCGAGGTTTCTTCCTCCAGCTGAGGGAGTTTTTTCCTCGCCTGTCGCCTCTGGCTTATGCACTAGGGGCTTGGACCTGGACTATGTAAAGCTGCTTGTGACAACCTGGTTGTAAAAAGCGCTATATAAATAAAATTGAATCGAATTGAACTGGGTGACCTGCAACATGACCAAAGTGATGGCTAAGCAGATGAACTTCGTATGCTTGTAATATGTGGACTTTGTGATTTGTAAACTTATTCCAAACTCCCAGGTATCAAGACCTTTGAGTCGATTGATCATGTTGCATAGTTATCATAGTCTTATTACACCTGTACCCATTGTGTCTGTGCATTCGTGCATTTAATTGTGTTTTCATTATTTGTTTTTTGTTTGTAATCTGAGGTCTAACTTGTATGTAAATTCTGGTCCTCACTTATTTCAAAAAATAGCCCTCTGGAAAATGCCTCTGGGCAGAAAGATGGAAATCAACACGTTTTGCATAAAGCTTCTTTCCATGTCTCTCCAAACTTGCTCATTTTAGGTGGATTTTAGAGACCAGCCCACCACCGGGTGCCCACACACCATTCACTCATACTTACGACCAATTTAGAATCCCCAATTCACCTGATGCGCATGGATTTGGACTGTGGGAGTAGCCAGAGACCCGGAGAAAACCCCGGGACCATGAGGAGAACATGCAAACTCCACACAGACCCAAGACCAGGACCTAGATTTGAACCCCCATCCCTGGAGGTGTGAGGCAACAGTGCTACCAACTGTTTTTTTTTAATACGGTCATTTATACATTAGTTAAAAGCATCTAACCCTGCTCAATTCCAACGTCATTAGATTTAAATCACAAGTTAACAACTTACTGTTCTATTAATGTATTAGAAATTCAATCAACTTCTTAACCAATACCAGATTTTTTAGGTTAAAAAGCTTTTCTTACAGTATAACAGTGCTGTAGATAAATATAGCCTGCAGCAAAGACATACAAATAATGCATTTTCTAAGCCCTTCAGGTTTTTGTGTCTCCAAACACACCTGAATATGGGGATCAGGCGCTGGAAGCCTGGAAGAGCAGAACTTGGGCTGCAGTGTATTTTGCACTTTGCATGGTATCGCGTGTCCTTATTGCTGTAATAAACTCTACCACATGTGTCTAGTTTGGCTAATATTTATCTGATATTTATCACTTTGGATAAAAGCCTTAGCCAAATGAACGCATTGTAATGTAAAACTGAAAAATACAATACTAGACAATAAACCACTGTAATGGCGGTGTGAACGGGATGTGAATCAGAGACAGTACAGTAAGTAGATCAAACAGAAGTGTATCGTAGCAAGTAGGAGCCCGAAAGCAAAAGCAGGTAAGAACTGCCCGTGGAAAAACGCCCCAGAAGAGGGGTGCAGTCGGGTGGACCGTGCTGCAGGACACTTAATCTCGCCTCCGTGCTGCTGTATCTCGGACGATAAGGAGGGACTGGCGCAAAACTGGGTCCAGAAACCCTTAGCCCGTTCGTTCACCCGTCCCTTATCTCTTTTCTTGGTGGCGGAGCCCTCCAGCCCGCCTCTGCTCCAACCAGAACGCGACGGCAGCATCGCCCCACATCACCCCACCGCCGGGCATCACCCCACCGACTCACAGCCACTCACATTCCCTCTGCCTGCCCCAGCGCGGGGCTCCACAGGCCCCGCCCCCGCCAACACAAACCCCGCCTCTGGTCCCGCCCACGCAGCGCATTCAGTCTTTGGCGGGGGCGGGGCTTCAAGTTCACGTTTTCTTTAATTTTCATTTCTAAACTCTTTGCTGAGCACAATTACACACTGTTGCGTATTATACTGTCTAAATCCTTAAAAATATTGTCCACAAAGCATGGATTGACTGAAAGGTGCCACCTGAATTCAATAATTACGACATGTCCCAATACTTTTGTCCACACAGTGTACCTGTTTATTATAAGATTTCCTGTTCACCAGTTTCTCATTTAAGCTGAGAAAAAAAACTTTAAATGAAAAGCTACAACCAGCGTCCTTGACTTGGACTAAACACTGCTGGCAAATGTCTCTGAATGTCTGGAAAAGTTCACAGACATCCTTAAAGCAAGTCCTCACATCAGTGTCAAATAAATACGCTATCAGTTTGACACGGGAGCTTTTTTATTTATTGCAATGAAAAGGGCAAGGTGACATGGCTACTTGACAAATTATGTCATTTATGTGTGTGTGTGTGTGTGTGTGTGTGTGTGTGTGTGTGTGTGTGTGAACTCCCTTTTAAAAAATAACTTTTATGTTTCATTATGTTTCACCACATAAAAACTGACTACTGTACCAAAAATAATGCACTGTGTTTGTCCAATAGGGAGTCAGCAATTTGCATGTCTGTCTTGTCAATCATTCGCGGTGCTTGCACTGAGGTAGCCTCAGTGAAACTCGGTCAGTGTACCAAGATTCACTTTGACGTTTGACCCATTTATGGTAGGATGTTCCACTCAAATAGACCTTGGAGCCTGGAGAACTCCACAGTGCACACCTAATGATAACAGTAATGGTTTTTGCTACTGGGGATTTTTCATACAAAAATATGTGAATGAACAAAAGCCTACACTGAAAGGACAGTTTTAACATGGCCATATGCATTTTTTAAAATTTAATTTAATAAATAATTACATTATGTGGACAAAAGTATTGGGACACCTGACCATTACACCAAAAGGGACTTTAAGGACATTCAAACACATGGAGTTTAATATGGAGTTTGTTCCCCTTTGCAGCTATAACAGCTTCCACTCTTCTTGGAAGGCTTTCCACCAGATTCTGGAGTTTCTGTGTGAATCTGTCTCCATTCAATCTGTAGCATTTATGAGATAAGGCACTGATGTTGGACGAGAAGGTCTGGATCACAATCTCCGTTCCTGTTCATCCCAAAGGTGCTGGATGGACTTGAGGTCAGGACTCTGTGCCGTGTCCATATAGCATATTTCTATTGGGCATTTTGTGATATTTTGTTTTTGTTTAATAAGTATATTATTTCCATTAGGCAAATGCATTTTATTCATAATGGGCAACAAGATGGATGGCTACATTTGCATGCCCTTGTTTTCAGACATGCCCTGCCCAGTTGCTGGGATTTGCTTATAGGGGGCAATATCTATAGAATTTCCACTGATCCCAGGCCAGAGCTGCATCCAGTAATCAGGTGAACTCATTGTGAGCAAATTCTAGCCTTGGAAATAAAGTACAGCTGCTCCTTATAGTCAGGCGTGAACACACCACAGCACACAGCGTGAAAGGATTTCTCTGCATTTAACTCTTTCACCAAGTGAAAGCAGCCCTGGGATTCGAACCCATGACTTTCTGATCACAGGACAACTCTCTAACTATCAAGTCTTATGGATGGGGCAGTAGGGCTTTTAGGTATGGGTGACATGGGCAGCTACCCAGGGGTACATCTTTATAACACAGTATTTAAACCCATATATATATATATATCATAGCGTATTTCAAACTCATTTGTTTCTAAATAATTTTGTGCAGTAATTTTCTTTGGGATCAATAACATTTTTCTGATTTTGATCTTGCTGGGGTCTGCACCAAGGGGTGGGCTGCTTGGGGCGCCCAGACCTCCATTCAGCCTAGCATCGCTGCAGGCTCAACGGAAGACGCTTTTCAGCACTCAAAGACAAAAAGACTCGATGGGCGGGGCTAGTAGTCTTTAAGCCCCGCCCTCAAACAAAAAGACCCGGCCAAACTGGGATCTCGGAGCAGCAGCGTGCAGGACGGCCGGCGGGCGCATGTCAATCCGGAGGAGAGGAGGAGAGGCGCGGCGAGCACACACGGCCATCCCGGACAGAGGAGCGACCCTGCAGCCACGGAGCAGCCCCACCTTACAACTACAGAACACACAGCTTCGCCATGGAGCTCATTAACATGGTAAGAAAGAACCATTCTCCCTCTGTGATGCGCTTTAGTTAATACGGAGAGATGCTGCTGCTTTGTCCATTCATAAACCATATGGACAAAAGTATTGGGACGCACCTCCTAATTAATGACTTCAAGGACAATCTTAATGCTTCAGCATACCAACACATTTTGGGCACATTGTGGGACACAGTATTTGGGGAAGAACCTTTTCTATTCCAGCATGATTGTGTCTCAGTGCACAAAGCGAGCTCCATAAAGACATGCTGGAGGAGTTCAGTGTGGAAGAACTTGACTGGCCACACAGAGCCC
>JBBPDE010032966.1:0-10316 GCA_037974605.1 Nannopetersius ansorgii
TTCCTCCTAACAGCCTTCTTCTTACTGATAGAACAGAAAAACAAGGGGCAAAAACTGGTTGTTGTACAGTTGCTGCTGTCTAAAGCTGTCTTTTGTTGCTACAATGACTACACTATGCATTATATGTGTATGTCACGGTCTGGTCAGGGGCCGGTTGAGCCACTGCTTTTTTGTTAATGTTTCTAGCTTCTTCTGTTCATGTTTTGGGACTTTTATTTTGATTTGGATTCATGTTTGTGCTTGTGTCACATGTCCTTGCATTCACCTGCCTTATGTTTTGTCTCCTGATTTTCCCCTGTATTTAAGTCTGTTTCTGTTAGTTCATCCTCATGTGTCCATCGCCTCATGACCCTGTTGTGTCCTGATTCTGAGTGACCATGTTTTGATTATTCTAACGGCCCCTGTGCCTTGTTTTTGTTTCTCTGAGTTCTTTAATAAACATATCGCATGGATCCCTGTGTCTCGGCCTGCTCCATGCTTAGAGGTAGCTCAGGGTTTGGGCTTCGCAGCCCGAACCCTGACAGTGTATCTCCAACTGTACATACTCTATTCTATTCTACTCTATTTAATTTAGAGGTCTATTGTCTATTAGATAGGCAACATTTGTGGTGACACCAACACTGAGAAAACATTCATTTACATCTGAATAAAGGTTCTAATTATAATGATCTTAAATGGGGAAAAATGTGAAAGCACTGTAACAAGTACCAACAACATGTGTCCCCCAGAATGATGATATTCTACTTTAATTATGTTGTTAAAAAGCAATCATGTATTGAGCGGCCTTCTCACTTCTCAATGTCGTCGTTCTGGCTGGAGACTGAAGGCAGACTGGCCATGGCCATAGAGTCGCCCTTCATCAGTACGCTCAGCGTGCACTTCACATAGCCCTTCACCCCGGAGCGCGTGTCCTTAGGGTCCGTGAGCGGAGCCCATTTCTGATAGAAGCGGTGATCTACACAGAGAAGAAAGCTTGCTCAGTGGCTCTAATAATTACAGTTAAAGTGCCGTCTCTATGGAGCGCAGCAATTAGCCTAAAGAACAAGCACAAGTGACGAGTTAATTACGGTCATTAAGGCAGCGGCACGCCGTTATCATCTTTGTCCAAATGTGATACATTTTAGTGGAAATGGGGCGCGACCCACACACACAGATTAGTGCCCCTCTGTTCTTTTAGAGACGGTTTTTAAAGTCATTGCACACGAACAAAGTGAAATGTGTTATTTGCTTTGAATCTGTTCCCACAGTCACGGTACCTGGCTGCTGGTAAACTGTGCTGATGTCTATCTTGAAGGTGCCAATGCGCGTCATCAAAAAGGCAAGAGTCTTTTTGTGAACCACCTGTAATTTCAAACGTAAGTAAGCTTCCTGACATCTCTTTTCCTCAGTCTGTTCCAATGCACCTCTTCACAAGGTCATTTTTGTGAAAAAACAAAACCAAAAAACTTACAGTGATTTCAATGACTTTATCGAAAAATACATCCTGCGCCTCCTGAAACTCAAACATGAAGTTCTGAAAGACAAAAGACATCATTAAAATCATAACGATAATTACAAGTAAAAGCTGGAACCAGTGTGTCTTTAAAAACTTCCTATCCAGGAAGGGAGGATTAATTCATTCTGGATTTTTTATCAGGAGTGAGCAGCACCCATGTTGTGTAAAAGAAAAAGAATCTTTTGGAATTAAAATAATAAAGAGTACAAAGGGGCATGAAGTCCATCACATCGTCGCCCCCAAAATGCTTCAGTTACATTTTATAACTGTGGCCTACCTTGCTTCTAGATATTTGAATACTATTGTTTTTGAAATATATTAATCCGAAAATATCAGCGTGAATCTGAATCAAAATGACTGTTTAATCAAAACTAAATGTACATTTTGAGTATTTTATTTTAGTTGGACTTCGGTCAGAAGTACAATATTTTAGTCTTGCACAATTTCTGCAAACACTAGAAATGTTTGACATTTAAAAAGAATAAAACTTATACATCTTCACCCTCCAAACACAGATACAATTTAGCTTTAGATTAAAAGCACATTTTTCATCGGTTTTCCATTATCATGTAACAACACATGATTCCACACTTTTCTATTGAGTATTCCATCAGTATTAGAGATTTTCATTAAAGGGTCACATTATGATTAGGCATCAGCCGACCCTTATTTTGAAAGGAGTGTTTGATGGGGAATAAATGCTGAAGTAAAAAAGATCTCTGCATTTCTACGCATATCTACTGTTTGCCACAACCCTTTCCAGGGACTTAAGTCTACTGTGTCTCTTGAAACTTTTGGACCACTGCTCCTACCTCATTGTAGAATGGACAGTTGGTGGACTTCTGAGTGGCTGTGTGCTTCTTCTCATCTCCCATGGTGATGTACACAGCTGGATTAATATTCACACCCACCAACTTCTGAGCTTCAATTACATTAACACTGACCTAAAGCAGGACATAACAGAGTGGCCATACAGTTAAACATATCAGTTTACTGAATGACCTCGTCAAATGTTTGTGACAAGTAGTATACATTGCTCAGTTCTTTAATTATTATTATTATTATTATTATTATTATTATTATTATTAAGTGTAGTCAATTTGATTCTGAATCTCCTGGCAAAAACACAGACAGTGTTTTGCCTTAGTCAGAATCAACTTGACTACACTTAAGTATAGTGTATAGATTTAACATTTAGGTTGCAATGCATGTAAATACACTTCTGCATATAAACTGTTAATAGAAGCTTTTGGTCCTTCCTTGGCTCACCTGGAAAGACTTCACCTTGGGGGCAGCTGCAAGCTCATACCTTGATAGAGCTCTAAAACGACTAAATATGGAAAAAAAGACATAGACATTATTCATATCTGACCTAATTTTAAAAGTGGCATCGTAAGCAACACAGAGCCAGACGTAAAGGAAAGGAAAAACAAATCTAATTTGATTTGAAGCAGTTTGGTTTAGGGGGTTTTTCCTCGCCACTGTCGCCGTCACCTTTGGCTTGCTTATCAGATGCACATTCATACACACACATTTTTTTCATTCATACACACACATTTATTTCATTTATTTCATTTTGTAAAGCTGCTTTGTGACAATGACCACTGTTAAAAGCGCTATATAAATAAAATTGAAATTGAAAATTGAAATTTTGCCCATGGAAACACATTTGTTGAAATAATGGCTTTTTTCCACATTATTAGTTTTCAGCAAGGATAGGCTAATTCACGCTAGTCGGTCTGGGTGTTAGTTTTAACCTAGCATAGAATAACTATATATATATATATATATATACACACATATACATAGTTATATTATGATTAAATCAAGTCAAGTATCTAACTGCAATTAATCAACTGTTGTTGGTTGTTATAACATCAGACGACTCAAAACTCCTCATGCTGCTATTTTCTCAATGACATTTTCAAATGTATGTGCTCATTATCAATGTGTTATTGGTAGCTTTTTTGCTGATACTGATAAATGCACTGGCTATCAATATCGGCTGAATGTATATTATACAGTATTTGGACAAAAAGTATTGGGATACGCCCATTGCTTCCACTGAAGTTCATTAAAGCCTCAGCATGCCAGGACGTTTTGGACAATGCCATGCTTCCAACTTTGTGGACCCAGTTCAAGGAAGAACCTTTTCTATTCCAGCATGACTGTGTCCCAGTGCACAAAGCAAACTCCATAAAGACCTGGCTAGGTGAGTTTGGTGTGGAAGAACTTGACTGGCCACACAGAGCCCTGACTTCAACCCCATCCAATACCTCTGAGATTAACTGGAACAGAGACTGTGAGGCAGGCGTCCCTGTTGGTGTAATGGACAGGTGTCCCAATACTATTGTCCATACAGTATAAAATAAAAGCTTAGGAGAAACTTTCTCAAATATAGTGGACATTCATGGGAGACTGACCTTAAGATGGGGGTGAATGTCACGCTGGTGCCGTCCATGTCTGAAAAGTCATAATCATCATCATAATCATCATCATCATCATCATCTCCAGCTTCATTGTCTATCTTCATCAGGCCACGTCCAAGTATCCTGGCTTCTCGGTCCAGCTGCTGTGGGCGTAGATTTCTAAAAATCAAAAAGCGGATCAGTATTGAGAAGACAATATTGGCAACACAATATAACAAAATAAAAAAGTAGAAAATAAATTCAGAACAAGACCATGTTTAACAGTCAAAGTAGCACCATCAGAAACAGAGAGGCATTACTGACAAAAACCTAAATAATTACAAACTTCTTTTTTTAACTTGATATGATGACAAAGTAAGCCCATATTTAGTATGGACTTGTTAGAATGAATGTACAAACCCAGGTTCAAGAAAGCCTGTGTTCCTTATGATAACACCTGATCTGTGAACATTAAAGAAACAACAACAGATTGGTCAGCTGAGGAAGTGCACTGCCTGTCAAGATGCAGGCGATCGAAAATTGAATGAACAAATGGATGGATGGCCTTTCACTCACTCATCACCGTCCTCCACCTTAGTGAAATCTTCACTGCTCCATTCGCCAGCTGCGCCTTGCACAGGATGATATCTCACATCCAGCTCCACATAAATCTACATCCAGTAATGAATCACAAAATATTTGGACAAAAGGCAAAGGAACAGTAACACATTCCAGCTGTTCATACGCCCCAAAAAGGTGCATAATATGTATACTACATATGCTGTGTGGACAAAAGTATTGGGACACTCCTGTTCTTCACGGTCCAGAATAGGATCCTTACTTCCAATGAAGGGCAATCTTAAGGCTTTAGTACACCAAGACATTTTGGATAATGCCATGCTTCCAACATTTGGACAGAGTCTGGTGTGGAAGAACTTGATTGGCCCCCAAAGAGCCCTGACCTCAACACCTTTGGGATGAACTGAAACAAAAATTACGAGCCAAAGGGGAGACCAACTCCATATTATGTATTTGAATGCAATGTTACAGTCCCTGTTGTTTTGATGGTCAGGTGTCCAAATACTTTGTCCACATATAGTCTAACAAACTTTAAATACAGTTTGAATATGTATATTTGTCCCATTGCTTGCTTTGGACTATACACTATGAGACAGCTTTCCTTTCCTGGTCCACTTGATGGTCCACTGTAGCAATGACTGGTGTGTGTGTTATCAGTGTGTTTAGTATATTATTCAGCCACACGACCATAGACACTGTCAAACACTGCAGACAACAGTGAGCCTAAAGCAGGCGTGGACAACTACCTCCTAAATCCTCTTTACATAGTCAGGCCAAGAAGTAATCAACACTCCTTTTAATCAGCTTATTCTTCTGTTGTCCTTCTAAATGTTTGTTGCCCTGTTTCTTGTTACAGCGTCTTCTTGTACTTTTTGTCTTCATTTCATATGTTGTGTGAGTTTAATTTTGGTGCTGTCTGTGCACCTGGGATTGCAAGAAATGTAATTTCATTTAATAATATACAGTAGTGAAGGTCAATATGACTTGACATATTATAGACAGAGCTTCTATAATATCCAGATCAAATAACTGCTAATAAAAAAGGATGCTGAGGAGTAGCTGCACATAAGCTCATCATGCCCAGTGCCAGTCACTGGCTCAAAGGGGGAAAAACATTGTTCTTAATGGTAATGTGAACAGAATGTAAGATTTGATTTCAAGTTATTTTGTACCATTCATCAACGTACACACAATGTAAAAGACAGCGTGGGTTTTCAAAGAAAGGAGGGTTTCTCATGAGGGTTTCTCGTGATTATATGACATGTCCAATGGTCAAACTTAGGAGCACATATGGCCATATATCAGATATTCATATGATACTGGCCAACAGTTTCATGGCCGTCAGTTGTGTGACGCAGCAGTCAAGATTAATGAAAGCTCAGTGTTGGCTAATGGGAGGTTAATAGCTTCGGTAACTCACATCAGTCAGGCTGTAGTTGCTGTCTGTGAGTGGCTCCCTCAAAACCAGCCTCCCCGCCGACACCACATGCTGCAGACTGACCACCAGCTTCCCCAACAGCCTGCACACAAGTGCACACACACTTGTACCCACAGTAAACAAGCTAAAAAAATCTTCATGCAGCTACAGAACTGGAACGATTGAACAATTAAAACCATGTACGGAATTTGATTATAGAATTAACTGTCAGGGAGAATCATGCTGTTGTGGTGAGTTGAACAATTTAGTTTGTTTAAAAATAGCCTTGAAAACAGGTTAGTTCGGAACTAATGTGTTGACTATAATTCTAAAGAATTATGAATATTATTATTCTAAACGTGCCAAAATCAAAGCAGTTCATTCAGTATTTTCAGACGTGCACCTCTCATTTTTACACCTCTGATAAACACATTTGTATGCTTAAGTTTGAACGTCCTTGGTCCTAACACATTTTGTTGAATGGATATACATTACTGTGCAAAAGGTCTAGGCACCTGAGAAAATAAAAGCTGTTTACTACTGGACAGTGGTGTTAAGTTAAGTGGTAAAATACATTACAACAAATACAGACAACATTAATACAGTAAATGGTGGTTTTATGCGCAAAAATATTGACTACTTTTAAGAAAAAATAAATACTTTTTCCTGCCTGTCTGTAATATTCAGCTGTTTTTGAAGCCCACTGCTGATATAAATTACTTCAAACAATTTGCACAGGTGCCTAAGACTTTTGCACAGTATTGTACATTCTCTTCATTGTCTCCACTCATTTTAATGCACGGTTATGATTTATTTGCTGAATTTAGTTCTTTGGGGAAAATGAAGCATAAATTATTATCTGTTTTACGCTTAATTTTTCTCAAAACTGTAAACCCAATTGTGAAAAACCGTTCATGTACATGTTATATGAAATAATAACAAAATACAAAAAAATCACATGACAGTAACAAATTGCTAAAAGAGCCCATGCGTCTCAGGTCATACATGAAAAAAATATTTTTAATGGGAAAGTGCAAGGAATTGTCGCTATTCATGGGCCAAAATTGTTTAAAACATCAGTAGTTAACCTCAGAAAAATTTAACAGAGCTGTCTTTATATCCCTGTACCCTGGACCCCTGGAATGTTTGTCTCAATGAAAATTCTTTTGCCGTCAGCATGCTCAGTGCAACAAGAGAGAATAAAAACTAATAATAGAATTTAAAAAATAGACAATAAACAATAACAAAACAATGACAATAACATTAGTGTAATAATAACAGAGTAACACTGACACTGCTGTGTGAAAAGATGTATTGTGCTGTACCAGCAGAGAAGGTTCATGACTAAGTGTTAATGCAAATAACAAATGAAAATAAATCCAATAAAATAGCAGATGATGAAGGAATGAGATGAACTTTTAGTAACATTCAGTACATTCACAGATTAAAACAGCTGAGTTATATGTGCACAGATCCAATTCAGAACAGAACAACATAAAACCTTAAAAAGACCATCTACAGAACAGGGAGGAGCTATAGAGTCTTATTGTCACTGGTAGAAATCTGCTCTTCTACTGTGAGTGGTCATTAGTATGAGGACACTTCCATGTGGTGAATTAAAAATAGAGATGTATTGAAGTGGACCCTCAGAAATCACAGAATGAATACGTCTAGATGGGCTGACCTGTTCCTGAACATCTTGCTGCAGTTGTACACACTGATTGACAGAACCTCGTCCCTCAAGATCTTCCCATAGTGTGGCCATCTGAAATGCTGGAGACACAGAAACACATTTTGTTATGGTGTACATCACTCTGTATAACAGCCTCTGCTAAATGCCATAAACATAAATGTCTCATTTCAGTAATTAGACCCACAGTAAATGACATTCAGGATCACATGTATTGGCTGTGATTAGCTGGTTGCTAATTTGGCCATCTGGCCAGTTTAATTGTGCTGACAGGTATAGAAGAGCTTGGTTATGTCTTTATAATGTTCATGCATGGCACTTTCAGGAAAAATAGAAAAAAGAAATGGACACAATTTTAGGTTTAACATTACATATAGAAACTCAGAAAACATGTAGCTACAGCAGCTGTTAGGATGAACAAAATGATTACCTTTGCATTTTAGAGGTATTAAATGTAATATATTATTATTAACTATTATTATAATAATTGTAATTATTATTGTTGTTGTTGTTTTTAACACTTGTAAAATTCAAGATTCTCTCTTCAATACACCATTTAAAAAACACGTTCTTCAACATTTTTTAATACTTTTAAAAACACATTCTTCAACACATTAATACTTTGTTTCCTTCACAAATACTATTTTGAAATATTTGGAATTCCCCACTAACGTGTGCATTTCCTTTTCAATTTCCTTGTATGCCAGTTACATAAGGTTTATGGAGCTAGGGATCCCTCAGAGCCTTCTTGTAACTAAGGAAATACTGTTGATTTATTTAATAGAATCATTATGTTTGTTGTATTTAAACTAGTAATACTGTTGTTTTATTGGTAAGCTTTGATTGGAAAGAAACCCTGAAACACCCAGAGGTCCAATTAACATTTTTTTCACTGCACTATCTAACTAGATGCACTCAATGGGGCTAACTCAATAGTAAAGCCTTGAGGAGCTTGTTTGTGCTGCATTAACAACTAGCACAATGGAAGAAACTGTGAAATCAACCAATCATAGTCTGATTTCTGATGTGTAGGTCTAGTTTTGAGAGAAAAGGCATCACTGCAGGTGTTCTGGAAGTTTTATCACCACATTATAGATATGAATTGTAGTCTAACAAGTTTTCTGTCACATGAAAACAGGAAAAGCATCATCAGCTCCAAGTCAGCGCTCTTTACTGAAGGAGCCACTCTAAACTGTTATGTGCAAAGTAAAATACTTTATATGAGCAAAAGTATTGGGACACTCCTATTTTCAAGGGTTGGGCTAGACTCCTTGCTTACAGTGAAGGACAATCTTAATGCTTTAGCATTAAGACAATGCCATGCTTCCAACTTTGTGGGGAAGAACCTGGGACTGCGCCCCAGTGCACAAAGCGAGCTCCATGAAGACATGGCTGAATGAGTTCAGTGTGGAAGAACTTGACTGGCTACAAGGAGCCCTGACCTCAACCTCATCCAACACCGTTGAGATGAACTGGAATGGAGATTGTGAGCCAGGCCTTACCCTCCAAAGTCAGTGCCTGAGTTCATAAATGCTCTACAGCTGTTCTGGCTGCAAAGGGGGAACCAACTCCAAATTAGTGTCTACGTCCCAAAACTTTTGTCCATCTTTCACAAGTTTTGTGAAGTGTTAGTTTGGTGTTGTTAAAATACTGTTACAAATACCATTGGTTGGATTAGCGTTATCACAGAGGTCATGTTTAAATCAAACATTTACTAAGTTGTTTTGTTGCTGTCAGATTTTGACCTTTTATGCTACTTTGAAATGGCTGAATTACTTTTGGAGCAGGAGCCTTTCTCATAAGCAGGAAAACCTTCCTAGATGTTTAACCTTGGCACATACTACAGCCACAAGGAGCAGTAAAATTAGTGTTTACAATTAAGACAGTAATCTTACTTGGAAAGAAACCGGAGGCTCTTTAAGCCTTTAGGCCCTGCTCTTAGTAACATGTTAGCATTAACACAAGTTAAAGGTTAACTGCAGGCAGAGACAGTGGCGTACATGTTGTAATTGTAAGTACGTTTCTGTGAATGTGAGTTGAAATGGCTGAGGAATGACTAAGCGCAAAAGGGAGCGGTTTGTGAACACAACAAAATCTCCTCCCTGGCAGAAGCCAAACACTGAAACCATTAAAACACAGGACAAAGGAGAGCAGACAGCCAACCAAATTATGCTGCAGCCTGGGCCAGCACTGATTTCAGATGTTCTTAGAAAGCTTTTACTGTTGTAAAGCTTCTTTAAAATAGACATTAAATAGATGTACATTCAAAATATGCAGTTCTACTCTCAAATCACTAGTGCGCGCACACACACACACACACACACATATGTGTGTGTATATATATATATAATTAGTGAGTGTAGAACGAGGTTTTTCAAAAGATCAACTGAGCTAGTGAATATATTTAGAGCTTGTGAAAGTTCTTAACACAGACACTATATAGACAAAAATATTGTAACGAACAGTGGAGGAAGGCGACACACATACTCAGAGAATTCCTTTTCGTAGCTTTTATTCAGTACCAAGCACAGCACCATTCAACCACAGCCACGTGCTGGCTTGCACCTTCCCCTGCTCTCTCTCTGTCCAGTCTAATCTGCCACCCCACTAACTCCCAACTCCCAACTCCATCTTCATCCCCACTGTTGCCGGCACCGCCCCTCCCCCTTTTATAACCCACCCGAAAAACCCGCGAGTCACCATGGCGACGAGCCCAGGTGCAGCTCG
>JBBPDE010032976.1:0-10316 GCA_037974605.1 Nannopetersius ansorgii
TCAGAGTTTACTGATACACTCTGAGTTCTGAGGGTAAACGCCGGTTCTAGACTGTTTTACACCAGTTATATTTACTGTAATCAGAGTTAAAGTGTGCACCATGCAACTATAAGTCCTAAAACAGAAATACTGGATCTGACTAAGTTTCTTTGATCGGGACGTCCCTAGATGTAACAGTGTTCCGGTGGGTTTGGAAAGGTGCCCATGCCGTACCTCTCCACACCTGCCTCCCGCTTCTCCAGCACGTACGGCCTGGTGAGCTGCTTGGGCACAGAACCAGCAATTCTGCAAGGTAAAAGAGTCAGGATGGGACACACACACCTGGAGGCCTCGCCGAGGTGTCGCCGCTGCTTGACTTCTGATTAGCATCAATCACCCAGTGACTGCAAGGCTAAGAGACCTTGGCTTCTTTCAAACACACAGTCCTGACAAACGCCCCAAGGTAATGGATCAAGCTTTTTCTAACAGCCCTGCCTGTCTTTTTCACAAAAAAAAAATGACAGTTAAAAACGGAAAATCTCTACATCTACACCTACATCTGTTCTGATGTAACAGAGAACTAAGGATGGGAATAAAAAAACCCTAAAATTATTTCAAGTTATTGTTGACATCAAGTCAATAGAGCGTGCTGCAGGTTGTGAGGCAACAGACTTAAAAAAAATGTGTGTTTTGCATTTAACCTGCTAGATCTCATGGTTACATCGAGGCCTGCCTTGACACGCAGTCAATACAGACAAACAGCGAATCACATTTTTTTCGTTTTGTGTGTTTTGCGAATTGTGAGAACTTCTCCTTTACATCCTGGACCTCATACGTCATGCGTTCTGCAGCACGTCTCTCTATATCAGGGTCTGAACAGATATCCGGCCTGCTTCCAACCCCCACATCATACACGGAGATTTCTCACTAGCGGCTTGGTCTCAAGTAGGATCTGTGTCCAAGCCCACTGCTTCATATACACACTGTAATTTATTTCTGAGCCACGCCAAGCACACATTCCATTATTGCCACCAGCTCTCCGAATACAGACGGCTCACCGCCGTGAGGCTTTTGTTGTTGTTTGCCCAAAAAGAATTGTCAGAGAGACGAGTGTCTGCTGCAGATCCCCTGAGGCTTGGTCTGACTCCAACCTCAGCAAGACACACACTCCAGGGCAACATGAATATACATATCCACAGGCAAACCACATCCAAATGACTTTACAGCACACAGATAAACAGGACACCGCAAGGTTAAACAACTCATATACATACTAGAACAGCCAATCACACATAGTGAACATTAGTGTTTAGAGCATGTTCACTGGGGAGAGCGGGGGGAAGAGAGGAGAGAGTAAAAAGGAAGAGAAAAGAAGAGAGAGGAGAGGAGAAGAGAAGAGAGGACAGGAGGAGAGAGGAGAAAGAGATGAAGAGTAGAGAGTAGAGTAGAAGAGAAGAGAGGAGAGGAGATGAGAAGAAAAAGGTGGAGAAGAGAAGAAAAGGGGGGAGAAGAAGAGAAGAGAGGAGAAGATGAAAAGAAAAGAAAAGAGATATACAAGAGCCGAAGAGTAGAGAGGAGAGAGACAGAGAAAAGAAGAGAAGAGACAAGAAGAGGAGAAGAGAGAAGAGAAGAGAAGAAAGGAGAAGAGAAGAGAGGAGAGGAGAAGAGAAGAAAGGAGAAGATGCGAAGAAAAGAGAAGGGAAGATGAGAACAGAGGAGAAGAGAAGATAAGAGAGGACAACAGAGGAGAAGAGAAGAGAAGAGAGGAGAGGAGAGGAGAAGAAAGGAGAAGATGCGAAGAAAAGAGAAGGGAAGATGAGAACAGAGGAGAAGAGAAGATAAGAGAGGGGAAGAAGAGAAAAAGAGAAGAAGATCTTACCCGTGGTGAAGGTTGCAGGAGTCCACGCAGGTGCGGCCCCTGCTGAAGAATCTGCAGGACAGACACTGGTCGGGCCCTGGACCCCAGCATCCAGCGCTGGAACACAGCGGGTCACAGACCATCTTCTCCATGGCTTAAAAACACACACAGATCATTTAGTTTATATATGGCAGACACACAGCAGACACTACACTGCTACACACATCCTGCTCCTGTGTCCTGTTTGAATGTTTTAGTTACAGGGATCTGCACTTTATCAGAAGCCCCTCTTGCAGAAGTTTATTACTGCAACAAGAGACTGAAGCCCATCTGTGGATTCACACGTTGTGTTAATCATCCTCCAGTCCTTCATCAGTGGTCAGTATCTGACCACCAAGTGGCTCTGTGGGGGATTTTTAGGATGGTTTGCAAAAACGGAAGAAATACGCCTGTCTGATACACACACACACACACACACACACACACACACACACACACACACACACACACACACACACAACCATGTCAATGTCACTGTGCCAAAAAAGGGCCATCACTAAAATAATATCTGCTCAATAGTGGGCCTGAGGCCAGAAACTGACCACTGGCGACTGAGAAAACAGTCTGTGAGTGTGCACCTGCACAAGGGACCTATAAAGTCATAAAGTGGTCTATACATGGATGCATGAAGTGTTTTTCCTAAAGTGCACACTAAATATTTAGCATTTGTACATTCATACACCAACATTTAGGCACCTCTGGTAAACAGCAGACTTTCTAAGTAAAACCCAGTCTATCCTCTACATAGAACACATTACTGCACATTACTGCTGAATTGAAATTAATGGGCGAAGCATATTGAATGTGTTTTTTTTTTTCTTCTCCAGTACAAAAATAAATAGAAAGTGCACTGAAAATGACAGTTGTGTGTGGTGTTTTCTGTAAAAGATTTCATCTAATCGGACCAAGAGTTGGTCTGTAAATGCTATAAACAGGGTTCTGTATTGGAGCCATGCGACACGAAGAGCAGCCTGAATGTAAGCATTCTCTCTCGCTGTTCTCTTGCGCTTTTTTAGAAACCCCTCATTCACATTCGTTAACTGGGACGTTTTCTAAAGCAGGTAGAGAAGTAATTTCTGATCCAACCTCGAGGTGCCAGCAGGAATTAGATGGAAATGTAGGATCTTTTGTCATCGTTTGACTGAGTTCAGCGTACACCATCTGGGTTGACTAATCCAACCGTAGTCGTGCATATTTTACTGTTACTGAGTTGATATGGTCTGGTGGTGCGTCTGAATGAGAAATTCTGACGTGGGTGTGTATGTGTGTGTGTGTGTATGATTGAGAAGGGACAGACTGGTCTAGACAGAGGCCCCACTGAGAAACAGAATACAGCGGCAGCTGCGAGAGTGTGTTAAAATACTGCTGACGCTTTAGAGACACGACTCACGCACACACACACGCATCGAGAAGACACCTGCAAAACTTTCTAACAATGGACCCGACGAGATCCTGAAATGAGAAAATAATGACTTTCGGGTGTTGGAGTGTTTCGGTTTTTTAAAAAATAAAACATGTCTGTAAAGTTTGAAGTGCTCCAATTTTCTGCATCCTTTAAATATGCGTTTGCTTTCCAAAGCGATGCCTAAATTAGTTTCGAGGTTCCCATTTCTTCTCACTGCCCTCGGCCAGTGTCTCTGAAACACTGCTGCTCAGGAGGGAGGGGTTTTCTCCAACATGGCAACACTTCTTCTCCACAGCTGCTGGTCAGCTGTCTGAAAGGAGAGCACTGGGATCGGCAATGATGAGGCCTGTGTCATGTGGAGACATCAAGTGTAGAGAAGGACGAAACTGCTAACAGGGACGTATTCGCTCGAGCAGGAAGTACGGAAAAATGCAAAATTATTGCTCTACAGCAAAACAGCTCCTTATATGGAAGTTCCTCCGCTTTGTGTTGAAGCTCGAGGTGTCAGACGTCATGCGGAGCTTTGTTTGGTGCTCCTGTCCCATGTAGAAAGTTATTGGGGGTGGCGGTAGCTCAGTGGGTAGGATACTTGCCTCCGGACCAAGAGGTCGCAGGTTCGAATCCTACCTCCAGCATACCACCACTGGGTCCCTGAGCAAGACCCTTAACCCCAATTTGCTCCAGGGAGAGACTGCCCCCTGTAGTTACAGAATGGAAGTTGCTTTGGATAAAAGCGTCTGATAAATGCCGTAAATGTATTGTAATTAAAAGCTAATAAAAACCACTACTGGGGTTTTAAAAATGCTTTCATACACAAATGAACATGAAGAATTAACATTCATTTCTTTTCTTTAAAAAAAACCCCCACACGGATGTCAAACCCAGGAGAACTTTCAGGATAGTCTCCGCCCACAAGTGGGTGGGGAAAACCCGTATAGGGAGGGGCTCCGGAGAGCAGCGGCGCATAGAAAGAAAAAGCAGCAAACGGCGAGGATGTAGGAGAACAAACTCCGGTTTTGGTCTGTGGTCTGGTGATTAGGGCATTCGCCCTGTGATCAGGAATTCATTGGTTTGAATCCCAAGACTGTGAGTGGCACCACTGAGACTCCCTTGAGCAAGGTACCGTCCCCACACACTGTGTGCTGTGGTGTGTTCATGTATGACAGAATGGGACTTTTACTTAATTTTAGACTGATTTACACCGTTTATATTTGTAGAAATCAGATTTAAATAGAGTTCTAAGGGGTATAAGAAGTATAAGAAGTGGGAGACTTCGTTAGGGACTAACAAAAAGAAAGAACCTCAAGCAAAAAGGGACCAGGGTGGAAGAGACATAAGCACGAACACCAGGGGAGCAGAAACACAGAGTGAGAAGAATGAAGCACAAACATAAGAGTGAGAAGAGCAAAGCAAAACCATCAGGCCTGAACCACAGAGCAAAAGAAACAGAACAAAACGACCAAACAAAAGCATTAAGAACCGACAAAATTAGACCAAAAACAGGCCACTATATACTAACTAAACAAAGGAGAACTTCCAGGGCAGGGGCGGAGACAGGAACAAGGGGCGGGGCTAAGACCAAAACCTAGTCACAAGGAACAGACACACAAACAAAGGCACATGGAGAATGTGAACAACAGAGAAGGAAACACAAGAAAGCCAAAAACAGTGAAAAGACACAGAGACTGTTACAGCCTAGCTGTGCAGAAAAGCCCTCCACACCACCTCAGCATCAGGACCATGGAGAAGGTAAGCCGACAAGAGCATAGAAGAAGTGTGGAAGCAGTGGAACAACATGGAATTGGAGGTCCAGCCCACTTCCTGAACTAAAAAGATGACTGGATAATGGATAACTGGATCAACTATGATGATTACATTTGTGTTGTAGACAACCTCTGGTTCCACTCACCACCATTTTAAAGAAATATTAGGTGGTGTGTTTCCACTTCACACCTAACTGCTCCAAGAGAACTTGTTTACATCTTAAAAATCAACTTATGCAGACATTTGGGCAAATATCTGGAACTTGGTAGGTGAGCTACTATATATATATTTTAGCTACATTTAAGTGTGACAGAAACATGAGCAATAGAGGCACAACATGAAAGGCCCTATTGGGGATGGTGTGTTTAAAAACACTCTATGGCTTTTCTTTCAGAGACTTAAAAGACTCTCTTTTCCAGTCTGACGTACTGATTCCATGCTGAGAGTCTTTGGTAACCGAGGCGACTGAAATCAGAAGATGAGTGTGATGGAGGGACTGGGTTAGCAATACTGGAAGGAAAACAGATCAAAAAGATAGCAACATCAAAATTCAGACTCTTCCGGCTGTATGGGTATGTGCTGACGTCAACAGTCGAACCAGGTCAGTCCTCAGGGAGATGGAGAGGTACCGTATGGATCGTGGTGCTGAGAGATGCTAACGATCACTGTTGCATCATGAGATCCCAAAAAATAAAAGAAAAAAAAAAAGCTGCGGGTAGTTATAAACATCATTCAGAGTCGTACAAAGAAAGAAATGGGGGAGTGTGATAAACTAAGAGAGTGTGTGTGTGTGTGTGTGTGTGTGTGTGTGTGTGTGTGTGTGTGTGTGCGTGCTAATTCTCATGGTGATTATAGCCTCCTCTACCAGACGAAACCTCTGAAATGTCAAAAAACTGTTGCAGGTGTTCCCTGCAATTAATTTCACTCAATAGTTCACGGAATGACTCGACATTTGCGGCAGGCGGGTAATTGGATTGTTGGTGATGGAATAAATGAGTGGGCTTTGTTTGCTTGAGGCCACTTTTCACTTTTTAAATCAAAAAACCTCGCTAAAGCTTGCATCATGTCCGAGTGTCCTCGGGCGCCGGCACTTCTACAAAGCAGCTGCGCGGCACTGACCAAAGAACTTTTACCAGCTTATCGCTACATCTACAGGGGGTGCCCAGATAAAACCGCAGCTTTCTTGGCAACGAAAAGATCAATTACATTAAACACAATAAAAGCATGAAATGTTGAGTCGTTCACTCCCTAATGAATGGATATCCAGGTTTCTGACTAACAAAACAGCAAAGCTGAACTGAGGAGCCTCCAAAACAGATGGGAATTTGACAATATGGTTAGCCTATTAGCTCTTGGACTTCCATGATCTATAAGCTGGTCTGTCCAAGGAAATGGTGCCAAACTGGTCATATGTAAGATTCTTACTTTGGCTTCCAACCCACCCTAGAAATGTCCAGTCAGTCCTGGAAATTAAACCATTGAACCTCCTCTTGTTTGTGGTGGCAGCCTAGTGGATAAAGCACTTGTCTAATATCCCAATGACCACAAAGTTGCAGATTCAAATTCCCACTTACCACCACTGTGTTCCTGAGTAATACAGCTAACTCTCAAGGGGGCTCATAAGGGACTGAACCTGTAACTAATGATCATAAGTCACACTGGACATGGTGATCTGCTAAATGTCATAAATGTAAATGCTTGTTTGCTACTCTTACTACAAGTCTATCACTGGTGACAAGCAGAGGACGAGATGAGGCCCTTGTCTTTCTCTAAGGATCAGTGCACCTCTGTGAGCTTAGTAAGGGCATAGAACAGGGCTATTCAACACTGGAGCCAATTTCTAGTACTGGCCTTTGTAATCACTGGTAGTCAATATACACAATATACACACCTTCTCATTCAATGTGTTTTCTTTGTTTTAATTATTTTATACATTGTAGATTAATATTGTAGACAAAATGTTCAAGGAACACATGGACTTATGCAGTAAACAAAAAACGAGTTAAAGAAACAGAATCTGCTCTGTAATAAGGGAATGATGGACTGTTGTTTTTTTACTCAGTTCAGTGGTTCTTGCCATAATGTGCAGTAGAACCGTAGTAGAACAGGACACTAACTGTGGACCAACCCGACCCTCACAGCTGATGATCCCAAACACATTAAGAAGGAGAGAAACTCCACTAATGAACTCCTGTTAATTAAACACCATCCCAGGTCTGTTCCTCATGAATCTGATTGAAAAAGCTGTGCAAAGCTGTCATCAGAGCAACAGGTGAACTTTTCAATATTAATCTACAATGTAGCCAATAATAAACACAAAGAAAATTGTTGAATGAGAAGCTGTGTCCAAACTTTTGACTTGTAGCGTATGTTGCAGGACAGAGTGCCCCAGCTCCAGTCTGGGGACCCGCTGCTTTGTGTCAGGGTGTCAGGGTTTTCAATTAAATGATATTAATATAGCACAGTCCCTAGAGAGCAAGCCAAATACAAAAACCACCCACTTCCCTGCACTTTTTCCAGCTTTGCTGCTCTGATATACGCTACAGCAAGGGCTTGTGAAGGAGCGAAGATCGAGTGAGGTTTGTTAAACCAGGGCAAGGATGAACTATGGTGACAAAGGACCAGGGCTTGGAACCACTGGGGTACAGAACAATTAAGAGGCTGTGATAAAATCCAAAATGCATCCAGGATACCTCCGGTCAGAGAAGTCAGGCTTCCCAACTGTTCTGTGTCCCAAGCCCTGTATGACTGGAGGCTCCATTTGAGGCAGGGTGACTCTCAGCAATGCTCTGGCCTTCTCAGCCACCTTCCTGCCCCTCCAGCTGTGAAGGGAGCGGCACATTTTGGGCCCCCGCTATGCCCAGTGAGGTGCACTGATCCAGGGAAAAGAGGGCAAGAGGACACCTACCTCCCCTCATTCCTGTCCCCACTGACCGCTGGCTCAGGAGAAATCACAGACACCCTTCATGACCACAGCAGGGGACGAAGGACAGGGTGTGTGTGTGTGTGTGTGTGTGTGTGTGCGCGCACAAAAACATCTGTTCAAAACTTAATAATAATCAAATTAATAATTATTGTTACTGGACATCATTCCAGTTAAACGTTTGATCTAAAACTATTTTGGGGACTATATGTGGTAAATAACGTGCTGCACATATTTATATTCATATTCTTTGTTTTTCTGTCTGGAGAAAAGGTTTCTTAATATTAATGCTTCAGTAATTTCATATCTGTAGAGATTTCTGAATTATTACATCTCTGTTTAACATACTGGACACATTCAGTTTCATACTGTAGTTTTAAAACCTATGAAGCATCACATTATATGAGTATTAGCATCATGTTATGTTATTTAAAAATGGTTATTCTAAAGTTATGAATGCAAGTCTCAAACTTTTGAATGGCTGTATGTGTGACAACCCGCTCCCACCACCAGCTACAAAGTGTGTGTGAAGGTGTGTCAAATCTCAAAGTGGTGTTATGAAGAAGAGGAAGGGGTGTGTGTGTGTGTGTGTGTGTGTGTGTGTGTGTGTGTGTGTGTGTGTAAGTACTAGAGACTGGAGTTATGACTGACAGCTCAACAATCATTTAAAGTGTCTGAAAACCCTTCAAAGAAAAGAAGACAATAAAGCCATTGTATTCACTGTGAATATCCGAGGGTTGAATCCAATGGTACAATTAAGAGTGTTTTAATTAATGAGCTGATCTACTGAAGCATTCATTAAACCATTTACCAGATCAGTCTTGTATCTTGTGCATTTTAAGTGTTGAGTAAAAGTACAGACACCAATCAGACACAGCATTATAACCACTGACAGGTGCAGGAATATTGATTATCTCTTTACAGAGGCACCTGTCAAGGGGTGGGGTAGTTTAGGCAGCAAGTGAACAGTCAGTTTTTGAAGTTGATGTGTTGGAAACAGCAAACAAATAGGTGACTTTAAGGATCTGAGCCACTTTGCCAAGGTCTAAATTGTGAATGTAAGTATTGGGCACCCAAAGCTCACTGATACTCCTTTTCCACTACACTGGTGCTGGTGCCAGGAGTCGCATTTACACCAGACAGGAGCTCAGCGAGAATACGGGACAGGCCACGCCCACTAAACAGAAACAAACATGGCCGAACTCAGATCCTGCTTGCTGGTTATTCTCCAAATTTTGAGGATTTATTTCAGTGTCCAAATGCGGCTTATTCTGCGGGTTATTACCGTTAAAGAGAGCCACATAAACAACGATTACGTACAAGACTCCGCCCATCACTCGTGACGTCACGGGTTCTCACTACGAGACCAGCAGAGTTTAGGTGCCAGTTCGGTGCTTGTTTTAGGGACTGGCACCAATTTTTTGTCTGTGGAAAAGCGCGGCACTGGGTCCAAAATTGCCAACCGGCACGGAATGGCTTGGGAACCAATGCAGTGGAAAAGGGATATTTTGCGCATAGGGAAGAGAGACTAGCTCATCTGAACATGCAGTGCATGCTGTATATGACGCTGTGTAGCTGCAGACCCGTCAGAGTGCCCATGCTGATCTGAAAGCCCCCGCTGCTGAAAGAACATAATATGGGCTTGCGTTTGCTTCTTAAATGGGTAAAAGACGGCATCAGAATCAGGCATTAGGGAAGAAGACCAGCCGGGGGAGGCAGTGTGACACTCTGGGCACCAATCTTCTGACAAAACTCAGGTCTTACTTTCATGTGGATGCTACTTTGTATTCACTAGTCAAAGAGCTCTATATGGGTTGGCTTGGCCAAATTTCCCAGATCTGAGTATGATCAGTGGGAGGTTCTTAACAACTTAGTCCATGGTCACGACTTACAGGACTTGCTAAGGATCTGCTGCTAAGGTCAGCATCTATAGTAAATATATACATAAATATATAGTAAACGTAGGGAGAGTTATTGTACAAGTAGGTGTCTATAAGCTTTGTGCAGGGTGCTGTAGATGAAGTGAAACATGCACTCACTGCACTCTTTCGTGTCTCTGTTGTTGCGGATCAGGGCTTTCTGAGTGGGGATGCGGAACAGGCTGGTCCAGTTGATGGTGTTGTAGTAACACAGCTGACTGTTGTTGGTGATGTAGACGTTGCCGGCGCTGATCTCGCGCAGAGACTGCATCTGCAGAGACGAAATCCACTGTTGCTTCAGCACCAGCAGAGAGATTCCACTGCAGAGAAGGAGAGAGAGAGAGAGAGAGAGAGAGAGAGAGAGAGAGAGGGAGAGAGAAAGAGAGAGAGAGAGAGAGAGAGAGAGAG
>JBBPDE010033015.1:0-10315 GCA_037974605.1 Nannopetersius ansorgii
AAGAGAGAACCAGAGATTTGTTTTCTTTGAATTATTCAGGTTCTGTAAACGCTGCAGCATTTCTCTTATTCTGATGTATTTCCTTTAAAATGAGGCTTTAAAGAACAACATTTGTATTTGGAAAAGAGGAGAAATTAGAGTAGCGCATTAGTAAAGCAGTTCTTAAAAACTAAGCCAAAGCTTGGGGTGGAAACAGAAACACTGAGGACATTAACAAGGACTTTAATGCACTGAACTGAACGAATCAGCCCTCTGTTAGTTTTCCATATTATAAAGGAGATATTTATTGTCAATACATTTAGAATCTAAATCACCTTTGCTAGAGCTTATGGATTCAAATATTATTTTTGCATGTTATAAAAGAATGTTAAGCCTGAAAGCCTATCAGTCTTAATGTCTTACTGTGACGAATTACTCTGAATCTGATGGCAAATACTAGTAAATAAGCAGAAAGCATCCAGACTGTCTGCTGTTTAATCAATGATTACTGAGCCTTCATAGTGATTTGGGATATAAAGAACCAAGGAATAAAGCTAAGAACCTCTTTTTTGTGCACAAATGGAACCAATTCAAATCGAAATCGTAGGTTTCTATATCAAAATGATGAAAAATCTAGCAAATACTGTAATGCTATATGTTGATAAAAACACATTTTTGCATTTTTCTGATCACTTTTAACTCCTATCTCTAAAATCGACACCAAATCCAGACAGTTTTAACATCTCGGTCCGAAGGCCCTGCGCTCCGGGCTCTGATGAGGGGGACTTTGAGCTGATACCTTCGCAGTGGTGAAGTCCACCAACTTTTTCGAAGTTAAATCACTTTTGTTCCCCACCAGCAGCTTGGAGACGTTTTCGCAAGCGTACCGATCGATCTCCTCCAGCCACTGCTTCACGTTGTTGAAAGACTCCTGCAATCCCAGAGAACTGTTAGACCTCTGAACACATCCCACATGAAAACTCCTTCTTCTCTGGAGACGCTCCTCACCTGGTCTGTAACATCGTAAACGATGATGATGCCATGGGCTCCTCTGTAGTAGCTGGATGTTATGGTTCGAAATCTCTCCTGGCCAGCGGTATCCCACTGGCGCGAGGAAACGCAGAATTCATTTATAACGTAGATTCCAAAGAGTGCAAAAAAATACTGGATTGATTACTTTGTACTATATACCATCATATGCCATTTTATGTATGTGTGTGTGTGTGTGAGTATATATATATATATATATATATATATATATATATAAAATTGCACATAGCATACACATTGTATAGTGTGTACATAATTGCACATAACTGTACATAAGTGCACATAAACACAAGTATTACAATATAATACCATGTATAAAATATTTACAGTGTATATACAGAGAATATATACTGTATAATTGTATATTGTGGCTCAGTATAGCTCAATAAGTGCACAATCCCTGTCACTCTCCATAGTACATTTATATTATTTGTACTCACGTATGAGGAGTTGGACATTGAATCACACTGTACTGTGTACAATGACAATAAAGGGATTTCATTTAATTGGAAAATGAAATCATGGGAAAAAATGGGAGGAATAAACAAATAAATTACCTGCTAGATGTTACTCTGTCTGTTTGGCCAGCTTGGTTTAAGAAACACATAAAACTTCACGTCTACGTGGACTTACATATAATGCACTCTGGCTAGTGTTACTGGCTGAGCAGATGAAGCAGAAGAGTGAAGTGTAATAAACTTCTAGTAAATGTCGCTGGTAGTCTAGTGCAGTGGTTCTCAGCCTGAGGTCCGGGCCACCCTTAGGGGTAGCGCTAGAGATCATAGGGGGTGCATAAAATTTTGTCTGCTGTTTACTTTTTGCAAATAAAAGTTTGGAATTAATCACTTTGTTTGTGGGTCTTTGCGGGTAGGAGTTGGGGTTGGGGGGGGCTGGCTTGTTGGGGGGCTTCAAGGACAAAAGGTTGGGAACCATTGGTCTAGTGTTTATGGAGTTGCCCCTGCAATCAGAAGGATGTGGGTTCGAATCCCAACTCTGGGAAGCAAGGTAGTTTCCACACGCTGCTCCCTGGCGCCCCTCGGTGGTGGCAGCCCCCTTCTTCACTTGGTGAATGGATTAAATGCAGAGAAAAGCGTATGCTGTGGTGTGTTCACGTGTGACTATAAGGTGGCTCGTTACTCACTATTTGTAGTTTGACGATCTTCCCGTCCATGTCAATAGTCCTGATTTTGAAGTCGACCCCGATAGTGCTGATGTAACTTTCAGTATATGTGTCATCCTGTGGGCATCACCATGCATTAAGAACACTGAGGAGTGTTTCAAATCAATCATCTGTTCCTCTGAACATGACACACCCATCCATTCACAATTTACACAGTGCCTACAAAACACACACACACACACACACACACACACACCATTAAGACATTCACTGATATCTCACCTACCGCGAAACGCAGCAGTAAACATGACTTTCCCACTCCGGAGTCTCCAATCAGCAGCAGCTTGAACAGGTAGTCACTTTAAGACACCAGAACATCAGTGTCATTTTCCATTCAGCACTACAGTCATACAGAAAGAACTGCAGTGAACCAGCATTCATATACACACTGACAACACCCCTATCTGTAACACATTTACTCATCCATAATGCAGCAATTACTTCTTTCAGGATGGGTCTGCTATGAGGACCAAGCCTGTGTTAGAAGCATAACAAGGAGTAGGACATCCTAGTAAACATCGTCCAGTTTTAAACCTTCACTTGGACATCTGACTCCCTCCAAGCTACATAATGAAGACAATAAGTGATAACATTATTCTACACCCTCCAACACAACAGACCACTCCAGTATACTCACTACTCAGGATTCATGCTCAAGCCACTCAATGGCAATTTGAAAAGAGAAGTATTAAAAAAAAGAAAAGCCTGTGTTGTCTCAGTCCTTCAGAAAAGCAAACAGCAATGGCATCAGCTTCATAGAGCCCAGAAAACACTGCATTAATTATTAAAGCCGCCGATCGAGTTACAAAGAGGCCGTTACCTGTGTCTTAAAGCGAGAGCATCACAGCAGCAGGTAGAGAGACCACAGTCCTCAGAACACACCCAGTCATTTTAAACAACAGGTTTATTTCAATCTATTCCAGTCTTTACAGCAGCTGTCACAGCAGGAACGTATCGAACAGTGTTTCAAATTATTGGAAGAGCGTCCAGGAAAGAGGCAAGCGCTGTCCTTCTCTGACATTTTCAACAATCGTTTTAAATCAAGCTGGAGAGGCAAAAACTGTGACCACAAAAACCAAGGTAGGAGCTAAAGGAGCCACACGTTTCAGGTCTGAACTGTAGCCTTTGGGTCAGGAAGGAAGTCTTTAAAGGTTTTAATCTGAGAATCCAAATCAGAAACCTGGAACATGAAGGAAGAAAGAAACAAAAAATCCAATCCAGTCAACAGTACTGCACCCTGATCAATTCAGATAAAGACATCATCATTTACAACCATTTAGTATTCTTAAATTAACTTAATTACATTTCAGTAAATAAAGCTCTGCTGATTTAAAGTAACTGTCAGTTCCCTGGTCCAAACAGAACCGTCTATGATAAACAATTTTTCCTTTGAGATGCAGCTTTTTCTACTAATTCTACTTTTCATCGTATCCATACAGTGTCCTCTTGTGCTTCCTTAGTGGTGAGTGGAGACATGGGAGGCTTTATTATGAAAAACTTCTGAACAGGACTTAGTGCATGTCTTCCTATAAGGGAAGATTGATGTTAGTAAAGCAAAACATCCTCCTGAGGTTAAGAACTTAGGCCCACGTCGCACCGAACCAACCATATCTGTCGAGGGCTCGTTGGAAAGGTCTCCTAGAGATCTACTAAACTGTGGAGTTTGAAGTGTCTGAGGGCACAAAAGTAGTGGGACAGTTTTGCCCAGTTTCTGACATCACTTAAATACAGTATAACATGACACTCCTCTCTTAGCTAACATTAATCATTCGATCTAAGCAGTTAAGGGCCTTTGTAGACATTAACAAACTGAAGCAGATGTGGCACATTTCAGTGAAAACTAAATTTCACAGGAAGGTAGACAGTCAGGACCATGGCTGATGACCAGTGGTCTAGAGGGTTCTCCCACATTCACACTATTTCAGAATGTATTCACCGAGATCCATTTGACTTATTGAAGCCGACTACCAGCATCAGACTGTCTGTGTACCCTGAGGTCAGAACAGACCAACCCAACAAACACCAAAATTGTGATGTTGGCAAATTGTTCAGAATGTTTCTGAAAATTAGAACCAGCGAGAATAGGGAAATAATCTAGCTCTGCGTGAATGGAAGACTCAGGCTGTGTCCGAAAAGTGCACTCGTTCACTATGTAGGGCACTATGTAGTGAATCAGCCATTTTGTAGTGTTGTCCGAATTCCAACCATCAATTTCACCAAGTTAGTGCGCTACAAAATCGGCTCGCAACATCCAGACACTGTACACTACATCAGCGCTTCTCAAACTTATTTGTCCTGAGGACCAGTCATGTCAGGCTTTGTGGCTGCAGGGCCCTGCATTAATGACCGTCAACAACCCCCCACCACCCGCCCCCTCCCTGTTCGCGCACACGCATAGATAGCTAAAGATATTATTTCTATAGATAGATAATATTATTATTATTGCCAAATAAATACCATTATTGCCAAGTAAATATACAGATATGTAGTAATAAGGCTGTTATTATTGTTATAATTATCATTATTATTTTCATCAAATGGTGCTGTGACGGGTGTGCCTGCTTTCTCACCGCTAACGGGTCAAATCGAAAAAGACACGTTGACAGAGCTGCTCAGAGCTAGTTTCTAAGTTTTACTCTTTCTGTAATTTGTTAGTACTTTGTTAGTCCTCTATCTAACAAACACTATGTAATGAACGGGGGCACTTTGGAAGTCACTTTGGATAAAAGCGTCTGCTAAATGCCATGAATGTAAAAGAATTAAGAATTAAGTCACTTTTCAGACACAACTTCAGTCTCCCAGTCATTCACAGGTACAACCCACTAACTAAATGTCTGACTGATGTTTTCTGGGTTGGCGTGCAGGGAATGTTGGTTCAGTGTGCTGTGGGCTTCAGTTCGCTGCAGCTCATGAGCCTCAAAGCTCACTGCCAGGGTGCACACTGGTACCCTGCATGTACTGAGGTGAGGTGAGGTGAAGTGAAGTGGTGTCAAGGCCGACCGTTGGCTTTGTCCTGCAGCAGAGCCAGGCTGGTGGCGGAAAAGTCACGCAGTACGTGTAGTGTGTCTCGCTGCAGGCGCAGAGTGTCCTGTGCAAACTGCTGCTGAGTCTGCACGAGCCGCTGCACTGACTCGGACAGCGACTCGAGGGACCGGGACAGCGTCCCAATCAGAAGAGTAGAGGCCTGCTGCTCCTGCAGGCTGAGAGAGGCACTCTTGACCAGGTGCTGCTGAAGGCTGCCTGGGCCCACTGATGCTGGCCGAGGCGGCGGGCGAGAAGATGCTATGTGGGAAGAGGTTCCTGCGCGAGTTGTACTATTGTTGGAAGCCTGCTGCGGGGTTTCAGTTTTCATGTGCTCCCCATCGCCACTGGGTGGGCCGTGAAGATTGGCACTTCGATCGGACTGGTGTCCAGATTCAGTGAACTTGCTTTGGTCTGAGGAGGAGACAAAGTAAGTGTCACTGTAAAACGAGGACATTATATTAGGTTTTAACACACTGAGAAAGTTCTAGAACATGAAAGGCAAATTCCAGTGTCTACAGCTCACCTTCTGTACCTGATGGTTCAAATGGTAGGTCAGTAAGGGGCACTGCAGAGTCATCTATCAAGACAAGTCAATGACAGTTTATGTTACAACACAGAATAAACAAATGGTGTAATGTAAGGTAGTGTATTAACCTCTGAGACATAATAGAAGGTCAGATTAACGAAGCACTCACTACTGTACATATCAAGAGACTGTGAGGGTGGAGGTAGAACAGGAAACCCTAGTTGCCTGCCGTTTGCCACGCTACGAGACTGCTGTGGCATCCCATTGCCGCTTTCACTGTCTTCATCTTCATCTGGGACGTCTTCATTTATAAATGTGAATTTATCTGCAGGCGAGGACATCTGCAGGATCTGATGGACCATGGACTCGACGGGTGAAAGGTCCTGGGAGATACGGGAGGCCGAAAACCCGGAAGCTCTCATAGCTGCGACCTTGCGCTTGGTGTCACATTTGAGGTCTGACCACTTCTTTATAATTTCAATGATCTCCCTGTGACACTCACTGATCTCATTGATGCGAGCCGTCAAGGTGGCCCACGTCCGTTTCTTCACATCACTTGAGACGCCCTGGTTGAATTTACCTGTTTGGATCACAGAAGTATCCACAGCATGTGAGGCCTGAGCCATTATGCACAAGACATCTGTTTATCTTCAGTGTGCAGGTCCTCACACAATATATATGTATACATGCACACCAAGCGTGATTAAAAGTCCCATGTAATTTCAATAAAAATACACCGACTCACCAACCAGTATGTGGCGATTCTTCTTCACCTCAGTCAGCAGCAGCTGGACTTCAGGGAAAGTGAAGCGTGACTTCCTTTTCTTGAAGCGCACTGAGCTCCCTGATGATCCAGTGTATGAATAACGATTCCCAGACATCCTCCTGCACACAAATCTATTACTCGCCAAGAACACGGATCCCTATAAAAGCAATAGATTGGAATTAAATCACTCTACTAGCAGTTTATTGCTGTGGACATTGGACATCACTTCAATTACAATTCACCTAAAGAACAGGCCAGAGTCAGTCTAGCAATAAGTTATTAGCAACTGTTTGGAGTAACCAGCCCTGCAAATAAGATGAGCATGAAGGTTAAGTGTGATAAATATTTCTTATTTGAGAGATGTATGGGTTTGGTCTCACTTGTAAAATATATTTTGATCTCAGTGGGACCTTCTGATAAAATAAAGGTAGTAATAATAACAATAATGAGCACAAAAGAGAAAAATCTTACAAATTCAACCAGAGTTCATAAGAATAACTAACGTCTAACAGTAAACTGGGCCATATGAAGAGAACAATATGTATTAATATGTATTGTACAGTACACAGAGAAAGGCATTTGGATGACGAAACATTACACTATCAGGGAGTTGACAGATATTGCTTTAAAATAAATAAATAGACTTAAATGAAATTAGTCTCCCCTTTGCAGCTATGTCTTGGTTTGCTGAAGCATTAAGATTAAGCACTTCACTGGAAGTAAGGGTTCCAAACCTAACAACGAAAACCAGGTATGTCCCGATACTTTTGTCCATACGGTGTATAATTAAACCACATTAACCATTTTTCCAGCTAGAATGAAGTCTTTATTAATGAATACCGTGTCTACTGTGTGTTTATGGGCCTTAAAAACACAGAAGAATCTCCAATGAGACAACGAGTATTTTTCAGGAGCGTTTTGCTTTAAATTAAGCGTAACATTTAATTGCTGAGCGATTACACTCACACTCTCCCACACACATACACACACTTGCATATGATGCACAGACACACAGCTGCCTGGCTAGTTCTCCCAGTGCTTTCTGCTCTTTGTTGAGCAAACACACACATTTATCTTCTAAATATTTCAGTCGGAAGGTGTCCTGGACAGGCAGATTGATGCGAGGACATTTCTGTCCCTGTAGGACACGTCCTCTCTCGATATAAGCCCTCTACTACCAGGAGCTCTGGTTGTTTTTGTTCAAGGCTAGCTAGCTAGCTAGCACGCCAGCTCCCGAGGCTACCAGTATTCTGGAAAAAAAATCTCTAAATATTCCCCTTATTCTAGACGGAATTGACCCGGGAACCGAATCAGAGCACAATAAACCTTCCAGTTACCCACATAAACTTCTCGCTGTGGCCGTAATTATCGCCAAACGGACGAAAACGCCCTCGATTTCATATCCGAAAACAAACTTGGTACATTCGTAGCTCCACCCGCCTTGCGCAGGCTCGGCTACGTCACGTTCACCCCGCGGTCTCCATGGTTACTGCGTACGAAGGAACTGCGCAATTTGTGCGCTGAAGTAACGCGGCCCTTTATAGCCACGCCGCTGCTCACGGGCACATCAGTGGTGCCAGTAGGAGTCCTTGGATTCGAACCCACAATCTTCTGATCACATGGGGCAACTCCAGGCCACCAGTTGAAATTCTTTTCTGTATTTAACCCATTCATCGAGTGAAGAAGTAGGCAGCCAGGAACACAGCGGTGTGTGGGGACAGCTATGGATGTCCTGGGATTCGAACCCATAATCTTCTGACCACAAGGGCAAATCCCTGGGCTGGTAATCCTCACGTCTGGCTGGGCCCACATGGCATCAAAGTGGTCTCACTTTCATACCGAACAAACCTAACTGACTTCAATAATTAAATACACATGGCCCAGCTAGGCACGTTTTAAAGCAGTGGTCCCCAACCTTTACTTCGTCACGGACCGGTTTAATATCAGAAACTATTTTCACAACCCGGCCTTTAAGGAGTGGCAGATAAATATACGTATACGTATTTATACAAATAAATGATACGCATAAAAATGGGGATATTTTAAAAATATAATAATGGGGTATCTTTAAAATATAATAATAAACGTAAATCCAATGTGTACTCGCATCTTTATTAACAGCATTTTTTTTTCTGTGCAGCCCGGTACCACATGACCCACAGCCCAGTACCAGTCCATTGCCTGGAGGTTGGGGGCCACTGTTTTAAAGAATCTCTGCTCTACTATAAACTCTCGGTATGCTCTTAACAGCACCCTGCTGTGTGGTTTTTTTACACTATATGTATAAAAGTATAAAGTAAAGTGGCTCCTTATAGTGTGAACAATGTGAAATTCCTTCTTTGCATTTAACCCAAGTGAAGCAGTGGGCTGCCACCAACGTGGGGGTGCCCGGGGAGCAGTGTGTGGTGCCTCAGTGGTGCTTCTAGCAGTCCGAGGATACGATCCCATGGCCTTCTGATAAAGGGGCAATTCTCTAACTGAGCCGGATATGGTTCATACTGAAAAGCGGTTTTAATTTTTGTTATAAGAATTTTTCTTCGACCGCAATACCAGTGTAAGTAGTCTAAAGAATGGTCGGAATGTGGTGGAGCTGGAAACTGTTTGTGTTAATATATGTGTTAATTTTTAAAATAAATGTTTGAAAAAAAAAAGAAAATACAGCAGCCGTTTTTGTAATGCTTTCAAAGGTAAAACTGTTTTAACTGCTTTAAAATTGCTTGACAAACTTGTTAATTCTGCTTAATGGATCAATTACTTTTAAAAAACACACAAAGAAAGGTTTAGACTTGCTAAACCTGCACCTGTGGATGTGGAATTTAGCCAGTAAGTAAATAAGATTATGTAAAAAGATGTATTTGCATTTTTTTTCACTCTACAGAAAAGTGTATTTAGAGGTTAATGGAAAACTGCAGCTAGAAAAACATGTTCTTGTTCGTGGAGGCCTCTGAGACAGTATGGGGCCCAAAAGGACTCAATACACACCTCCATTTTGAGCTTGTGTTTCTCATTGCAGGTCAGCAGCATCATTTAACTTCATCTTTCCTCCAGCAGATGGGGCCTTCCAGAGCCTGTCAGACCCATAGAATGTATATACATATACAGTAAACCTCCACTTATCGAGGGGTTACGTTCCAAGAGCACCTGCGTATGTTTCGATGTGGCATTTTTACAGTGTAAACCCCAAATATGCCCTCCAAACACTTTAATTTAAACTCAGCTTAATACATTACCCTTGAAGACAATGTGACGGTAAACCTGTATCTATACTGTTTTGTTTCCACTGAACTGCTGTCTCCCGCAGTGCTAGAATGTAAATAGTGACGTTAGTCCTGTATAGACTGTACTGGAATTCATGCAGCGCCTTTACTTTGGTATAAGCAGGTAAATACAGTAATAATTCGTTTAATTCACAGTAATAGAAATACAGGCTTTAAGAAAAACAAAAGTAAAAACACGAGAAACACTCGAGACGCTCCACGGGGGAAATTCTGGACTGCAGCTGCGTCAAAGGGCAGCGGCCAATCAGCAGCAAGGAGAAATAAATAACGCTCTCGGATTGGCTATATTCAAACCTCCTGCCTCTGAGGACAGACTCACAGTACCAAAACATTTACAGTTATATGGAAATGTGGCTGAATTTACATTAATATTTATGTTACAAAATTAAAGTAAATGATTTTTTATTAATCATTTATGCATGAAAAATTAACATACTGCCACGAAAAAAGCTGTGACGTCCAGGCCTCGTCCGCCAAGCCCCCTTATTCAACCAGGACAAGGGGGCGTGGCG
>JBBPDE010033044.1:0-10315 GCA_037974605.1 Nannopetersius ansorgii
TGTGTGTGTGTGTGTGTGTGTGTGTGTGTGTGTGTGTGTGTGTGTGTGTGTGTGTGTGTGTGTGTGTGTGTCATGTGATGGACTGGCAAACTGTTTGGGCTGTTTCTCAGCCTTTCGCTCTGTGAGTGTTGGGATTGACTCCAACCTCCCCCCACCAAACCCTGATTAAGAGCATGTATGTATGAATGCATTTGTGATTATGCATTTTATTTTAATCAGTCTTAAAGGCAAATGAACCATTACAGGAATATATAAACCCTGCAGTAAACCCTGCAATAAACTGGGTCCTTTATTGCAGTTTATAGGTGGATCTTGTGCATGAATGTCCTCGGCTAAAAGCAGTTCCTTAGGAAAAAGTAATCGAGTTCTTATTTTTGTCTCTTCAGATCAAAATATTTTTCAACAACAACAGCAGGAATGACGTCTTCCCAGCATGAATAAATCAAAAGCTTATTGAAGGATGCTCGGGACGGCTCGGTTAAATCTAGACGTGCGTCTGTCTTTGAATTTCAGTTATGCAGTGGAGGGAATATTGAATGAGGAGTGATAAAAGGATGGTTTTGAAATGTCTGTGCTCGATTTTATCAGCACAATGAAACCTCTGTTCTCACATAAAACAAGCCACAGATGCGAGCAGAACTGATTTAGAAAACACTATGTTTATTTCATCATCAGTGTGTGGGAACTCTGCGTAAATTAGGGCATATATGTACATATATATACATATACATTTAACATTTCCGAAATGGAACTAACAAAAGGAAAAATGTCAGCTTTCACTCACTCCAAAAATGAATGATTTACTTCGGGATGTGCGTTAATTTGAATCCTCTCAGGTCTTTCGTTCCTTAGATTTCAGATTAAATTTCTCTGGAGCTGCTCATATGAGACATACAGTGGAAAATCCACTTATACAAATTGTTTAAAGTCATTAAAACTGTGTGATAAATTCTGTTCTGTTTGTAAAAAGTAGTTGACATTGCGTGAGCTGGTGAGGAGAACACAGGTTTGTTCCAGATTCCTCCTCGGTTCCTCCAGTCGTTGTTTGGGTTTGTGAAACTCCATCAGCAGCTTCTGATTTCATTTAATGAAGGACTGACTGAGTCAAAACAGGTTTCTGATGGAAACTGGATTTCCACAAGGGACACATTAATATACTGAACATAAAATCACTTTTTACTGTATTATGTATTTTTAGTTTTGTTTAGTATTTGTTATACTATTAAAGTGGGAAAAATAATTACTGCTTGCCAAACATTAAATATTATTTTTACAGGTGCCTCAGAGTTTTGCACAGTTCTGTAGACCTTTTTTGCCCAGAAGGGCAGAACCTTGGCTTTCCAATGAAGGCCCTGGTATGATCCTTTTACTCATGTATGTATGTATGTATTTATTTATTTAACATTATTTCAATACACCGTCTGAGAGCATTTCATCATAACAAATCCATAGAAACTTTTTACGACAACATCATACCCCATTCCTCACTTAAGTGGAAATGGAAATCTGAGATTAATGGGTTAAGAAGGTTAGAGATATGAAGTGTTGTTATGACAACAACAGTATATATATATGAATATACCGACACTGCTGCTCTGAAGATGCTCAGCTAAACAGTCAGCTCTCAGCCTCTCCAGTGTGAAGTTGTCCTGAAGTACATTTCTGGCATCACAAACAGTGACGTGCCCTTGAAATATCTGGGAGAGCTATTCTGGGTGCAGAGATGCTGTTCCTTCAATACAGCTTAGGGGCTGGGCACAGACAGGGCTCAGCGCTGTGTCATTCATATTTAATACACTTATTTATTTAGGTGTTTCTTGAGAAGAACAGGGCAATGTGCTTTAGTTCTAAAATATGCATTTTACGAAGAAAAATGTGCACTTAATTATACACATATAGAGGCACATTTGCTTATATATCCACACTGGTTGCCATAGAAACGTACAGGTGAGTACACACTGACTAGGGAGGGGCAAAGCTTGCAGCCACCAGATCTCATTTATGAGCTAAGATCACAATGTGTGCCATTCCTTCATACATTCCCTTGGGCAGCTAGTAGCCTAGTGGTTAGGGCATTCACCCTGCGATCAGAAAGTCCAGGTTCAATTCCCAAGACCACTAGACACTGCTGAGGTACTGTCCCCACACACTGCTCCCTGGGCACCGTGTTCCTGGCCCCTGCTTCACTTGGTGAATGAGTTAAATGCAGAGGTTGAATTTTGTTCTGTTCACACTGTGTGCTGTGGTGTGTTCACGTATGACAGAATGGTCACGAATACCAACAACAGTATTTCACAACAGAACTTTAGCACCTAGAGCGTTAATGATGCTGGTCAGAAACTCAGCCCTGATTGATCCAAAATCCCAGCACTAGCCCAGGTAAGCCCTGCGGCATGAGCTGCTGTGGTGATTTAGCCCAGTAAAAAGTGATCCACTGTCAAGAGAAAATCCAGGATTGCATCAAGCTAAACTTACAGTTATCTGGTTTTGTGTGAAATCCTCCAGATCCCAGGTCTGTTTGTAAGGATTCCCTTCCACTTGCACATTATTTATTACATGTATGCTGTTATTTTGTGTGCTGCCCTAAATGGGATCAGTTTCATGATATTCCATTGCTCAGTGTGTTGGAGATAAAAGATGCCACACACACACACCCACACCCACACACATACCGATACTCACACGGCCAGTCAGAAACACAGCCTCCGATTGGTCAACAGGAAACATGGGACACCTAAAAACCATGCTAAACCATGCTAACTACAACAATACCTGTTTACAACAAAAAAAATCAATGAATAATTACAGAAAACCCTCGGTGTTGGATTTATTATATTGTTAATGTCCTGGTGGGGACTTTTATATATGCTTTCATATATAGAAATATGAAGATCAGCCTGCATCCGATCCCACCCCTGTTCCGTTTAGGTGTCATTTCAGAAAATGAAGACTGTGCTCAGGCTTCAGAATCTCAGAATGGTGAACATTCTGGAACGGCGCCGATGCTGGGAGATTGCCTACCAGCTCCGGGGCTTAACGGGAATTCAGGTCATTTGGCCTGAGTAAGCTGTCTCTAATAGGCCAGTCCAGGTAAACCCCACATTTCTGGCCAGAGAGATTAATGCAGGGCTGCCAGTGCCCCTGCCGTCACTGTTTTAGGGCCTGTTATGGAAACCCAGCTTTGTTTCGCTCTCATATTGGACTTTGTTCCCTGTCCAGTTGTTAGAGGGATGTGGGTGCACTAAGAGTGGGTCCAGGGTTAATTTAGGGTGAATGAGAGAATGTGTGTGTGTTTGTGTGTGTGTGTGTGTGATGGACTGGCCTTTAGGGAAGTCATTGCTGTGGGCCAGTGGCACAGCAGCCGCAGTGCTAATGCAGTTCGCCTGCTGCTGTTTTGACAGATAAACCCAAACTTCTCCTGAAAAGCCAAAGGGAACTTACTGCTTTCACACAAAAGTGTGTGTTTGACACATAGTACCTGACAGTAGGTGCTCCAGGCCCATTATGTGTCAGTTATTATTGTTAGCTTCATTTCTCTTGATATACATTTTGAACAGTACTGGAGAAAATAGAGAAACTAACCTTGCATTGTTTTGATTTGAGCACACATCAAAAAATAAACCAGCAGCACTGAAACGCATCACAAATGACCTTTTGACCTTCCATCCTTCTCTGCTGTCTTTCAGGGTTCATTACTCGGCACTGGTCATTATAAGGTAGTCATGGAAAGGCCCTCTGACAAGCTTTAATGTTAATATTAGCAAGTCTAGCACTGCTGTTAACTGCTCATTATGATCGTGGAAGAGTAAACTGTGGGAAGACAAAGTCTACACTGCCATAACATTGGCTAGGCTAGCAGGTCAAAATCAGAAAACTTTACTGATCCTGGAGGAAACTGATTGATGCTAGCTGTTAGCTACTCTTAGGATCCTAGATATGTTAACCATTGGAAGATACTCTCTAAAAAGCCATAACATTGGCTAGGTGAGCATTGCTGCTAACCAGGATAGTTGATTGGCTTATTCATGTTTGGCCCCGCAATATTGGATCTATGCAGACAGCCCTACATAATGTTTTTGTGGTGGATACTCCATGAAGGGTCTTTGCAGCCCACACCTCCCACAGTCAGTCCACAGTGAACCAGAAGCCTTAAACCTAACACTACTTAACCCTTAGAACTCAAAGCATATCAGTAAAGAAAAATGGTGTAAAACATTTTTAATCCAGTGTTTGCTCTCCTACACGCTTGTTGGTTGCTGCACTTTCATGTGCTGTCGCTCTGGCGCTCTGCCATTCAGCATGAGGTTTGACATCAACACAAACTGGCGGAACATCCATATAAGGAGCTGTTTTGTTGTTTGCCTACAATTTAGATCTGTTCTGCTTGCATTCTAAGGGTTATTCTAACACTGATAAAGAGACATTATGTAATTTATCATCTACTAATAACAATGAGATGAGAACACAACAAAGTGTCACATATTTAATGACATTTTTGAGTGAAATTCTCTCCCTCGGCTCCGCTACCTGGCCCTGTGCCAGGTATAAGAAGATGCCGGGCCGGGAGTGCTTTATCTGCAGTCCCAGGACTCCCAGCCCCCTCCTGTAGGGAGAGGGGCCTTAAACTAATAGATAAAGCACATGTTCCCTCTGGGCATCTTCCCTGCCAGCCACTAACACACACAGACGCCAGCGAAAGTGTAGAGCCGCAGGCCACTCTGGAGCGCGTCTAATGGGGTTTCATGTGCTTCACTACCTGCGCTGCGTTTTTGAGGCTAGCCAGCTGGGCCTTCTTGGCTCAGGCTACCACACTAGTGCCAGTGTTTCCACATAATGGGAGCGGTGCTATGCTAAAATGAATCCTGGGGCAGAGGGAAGGAGGGAAAGAAAGTCCTAAGCACAGGCAGGGTGCGTTATCCAGGGGAAGGCGTGGTACTGGGGGAGGAGCTAATGTCTGAGGCGACGCGTGGCACCAAAGCGCTAATGCCAGGTATCGTCTCTGTGGTCTGAAAGCAGGTATTTATAAAGAAAGCGAGTGGTTAAAGAACCCGAGACTGGCAGGGTCAGCAGCACTGGCCTCCATCAGTGACATATTGATGCATTGTGATGGAGATGCTAATAAATCGAGGCAGCGTAAAGAGAGCTCTCCATTCTGGAGAGGGATGGGCTGCTCCGAACCATGAAGTAAATTGAATACCGGTGTTTAATCATGTATAATGAGCCGTAAAAAAGAGAATATACTCCTTCTCAGTTCAGAAACGGGAGAGGGAAGCATCCAGTCATATTATGATTGATTTCTGAGCTGCAGCTAGAACGCCACAGCTTGCAATAGTGATGTCTAATATTTATACATTAACAAAATATAGTTTCCATATGATGGCAGTGTTCTTTATTGCTGATGCTGTACTCCAGGTTTTCTTAAATCCGCTCCTGAAGTGCTTCATTTGGTAGCTCCACAAACACTGACTAAACCAAGCACTTAACAGTGAGTTGAAACAGGTGTGTTTGAACAGGGAAGCTGTTGGGGGTGACCTGTTGGGGACCCCTGTTCCATCATGCGTAGCTCTGTCTCACCACTTCAGTCTTCATCCGCTCATCAGCTTTCATATTGAAAATCCCCTTACAGTGAAAGGAGATTTTCAAAATGACTCCAAATCTGTCTGTGGTGGTGGATGAGGCCCAGTGGGCAGATGCTATGTCCAGTCTTAAAAAAAGAACAAGAAAAAGCTGGACACACTCAACTTTCCACCACTGTTCCACTCCAAGTAGGGAGAAGTCATGCCTTCAGTTAGATTTCCCAATGCTGGAAATTTCTTTCTCTCATTTTCTGGTGTCAGCTAGTTGCTCACCCTGAAAATCCCTTTATGGCATGGACTGGGCTGGGCTGGCTCTACTGGAAATGAATGGAGGATTTTCCCTTCTCAACTCGCTCCTGTTTTGTTTGGTGGGTCTCGCCCTGTAAAGGATGGCACCTCTAATTCTCCTGCTTGCTTTGACTGACTGTTCATGTGAGGGGAATTGTTCAGGGGAACTGTGAGCTTCTAAAAAAGCTGAACTTACGATCTGAAGTGTTAGATGGGGCTACAGACAGGGCTGCCAACATAGAACATGCCAATTAGAACACAGCTGAACTTACCAACTTTCAGTTTGAGCTGCTCTGTAGGCTCGAAGGATGTAATTTACTCTTCATGATATCACATAATCTGCAGTATGTTTATGGATAAAGATGTTAAGCAGAAGTCAGTTTCTACTTTTATATACTTACATAAAATAAGAAATTTTATATTGCATCTGCCACATATACATATATAGAAATTAGTGCACGGCGCGAGATTCTTATCGCGCGATAAAAAAAATACCGCTGTTAATGCTCTTTTTGTGAGAACTTGTTCGTGATTGGTCAGTGCTGAAATCTGGAGAATCTCCTGGTGTTCATGCATTCTAACCCAGCTGTGTTTTTAAATGGTCAGTGCTAGATTGTATCACCGGAGGGACGGAGCGGCACTCTGCACATCAACACACGTTTGTTGAGCAGAACGTTTGTAGTGATGCTCCTCCCTCATCATATGTACAAGAAACTCAATATTTCTCCCAAAAATTGAATAACTGCTGAATCTTCTCATGTCTTTACATGTCTTTGTTTTCTTCCATTTAAACTATGGAGAGTGGGATCAATGAGAGTAGCAATATGTGTAAATGGTACTGATAAGCAGTATCAGTGTCTATATTGGTGTCAGTACAGTTCTAACTATAGTTGCTTCCTATCTACTAAAGAGTATACAGCATTGGTCATAAAATGTTTTAAAATCAAGTGAAATGATGGATACATCACTTCACTTGATTTTAAAACCTTTTATGACCAATGCTGTATACTATTTAGTAGATAGGGAGCAGTTTGAGATTTGGCCCTATTCAGTGAGTCAAATTGGGCTTGAGGGGATAAAAATCATAATAGATAAATAAATCTTCCAGTACCCCAAAACTGTCAGCACTCTTCATTAAACCTGTGTTTAGATGCAGATGTGTCTCTAAAACTGTGGTTAGAAAAGGACGGTTAACAAATAAGCAGTTTAAGAACGGTTCTTGTAACAGAAGTATGACTTAAATGGTGGATAAATGGCCTTCGTTAGACTTCCGATGGTTTAAACAGACTTCAGCTAATTGCTAACTGTGTGGCTGTGTGTTGGGACTGCCCCTGATTTAAAATTCCCTTCGTTTCTTTACTCTGGATAAGATGTGTTTTATCCCCCCATCCCGTCTGGCTCTTAATGTTCCGGCACGAACCCCTTGATCTTTTTTTAATGCTTCATTTCTCTAAACGCCTTCTCTCCACTTACAACTTAAGTTGCCAGGGAGGATGCCAGTGGTGCCAAAGCTGCCCTGCTTTAACACGTCTCCGCTCTCTTTTCCAGAATGCATTTATTTTCTTGTAGATGTTTTTTTTTGCTCCTAATCCACAGAAACGACTGAAAGGTTGAAACACCTAATGCTCAACATTAGATATACCAAAATGCATTTATTCACTGAATATTCAGTGAATACACCCCCTTACCACCACTTTTAAGTCTAATTCAGATTTAAAAGTGTTTTTTTTTTCATACTAATATTACTAAATATACTACATAAAGCTTAAAAGAGTAAATACAAATGACAGTACTCAGGAAATAGTAATGTTATGTTATATTAGTGTGTTTCTTGCGGAAGCCCAGTATTACTTCAGACCTTCATTAAATTAAATCAGGAGGTGCTGACAGAATTGCACAAATCTAAACAACAGCTGGTGAAACTGAGAAAAAAAAATGGAACTGAACCTGTGGTCTCCTTACAAGCTCACAACTGATCAACTACTTTATTTTTTTCACAAATAAAACACTTTTTTCCTACTTTCTGTACTGGACTATGATGAAATCTTCACCCATTTTCAAGTCTGAAGAACCATATGTCCAAGGCAAGAACTTCTCAGGAACCCTTATTTTATAAGAGCGTAATGGAGATATTTGTAGTGTTGTAGTTTTGTCGTGTATCCAGATCTGGAGATTTTTGTGTTTGAGAGCATCAGAGAGCACTTCCCTCCTCTGAAGCCGAACTGATTTGATCACTTTTGATTGGTGCTCTTGCTGCCAACCTAAATAAAACTAGTTTTCTGAAGAGTGGCAACTTCTTCTGCTACGACAGAGACGGAGGCGGTTGCCAAGCAACAAGTGCACTTGGTCCACACTGAATTCAGGAATTTTATCACCATCAGGCCAGGACACGCCATGTCATTGATAAGATGGATATGGTGATAGTGAAGACGTTAGGGGAAAAATCCTAAGAGGCCTATTTGCCAGGCTGATCATTCTCTCTGCATCTTCATTATTTCTCCTTTTTTTGATTAAAGAGAGTCATTTTGCCTTCGTGCTCCATGTGTTGGAGGATTATGGGGCACTTTTCTTCAAGGCCAAGAAAAGTTCAGGATTATACATCTGTTTTCTTACCTTTTCTTTAACCCTTGGAACTCGAGCGTATAGTCGAATCAGGTTTCGACGAATATAAATGGTCTAAAACTGTCTAAAACCGGCATTCGCTTTTCTACACGCTCGCTCTGCTTTTGCTCTCCAGGTTTCAAAGATCTTTTTTTTCTGTTTATTTCCAAGACCTACGATAGACATTTGGGCAGAATAAAATAAAATTGTTCTTTATCTGCATGTGACCATTTTAAACCCCAGCTTTGTTACATCTCAGTCTAACTAACTGAACTGTGTCATAACTGGAGGACTCTCTGTATAACTAATATATTTCCATCAAATTCAAGTATCTACTTACAAACCCCCACATGTGTTTCGAACCTTCCACACAGTTTGATAGGCTGGAGAAAGCTCTATTCCTTCAGACAAATGTGGCGGCTGCTTAACTCCTTCTTTCCTGACTATTTATTCCACATCTCTTCCTCCTCATACACTCACACACACAAAGACACATTCACGATGTGTTTCTTCAGCTCTCAGCGACAAGTCCCACCTGCCGTGGCTGAAATAGCTCAGTGAACGGGACCATTACAGAATTCCCTCAGCGCTTCCAGACTCATTTCTCTTTGAGGTGGGAAAGATCTTTCAGCAGGCCTTCCAGCAAGTGTGGGTGTGGGTGTGTGTGTGCATGTGGGTGTGTGTGTGTGCACACGCGTGAGTGTACGTGTGACAAACTGCCGATACAAACTTTCACACTCATATAGATGACTACATTCGTTTAAAATCACGTACACTTTAACACATTCTTATATATTTACATTCATAATTTACAGTTTGGATTGAAATATTATAAACTACACACTGAAAGGCTTTTTTAGATGTTTAATATCTGTTATTAAATTCAAAGACAATGTAATTATCTACTGATCACTCTTCTTAACATTCTATTAGAATAATTTATTAGAAATCTGTTCTGGATATTAATGAAGTAGACCTTCATTCTGAGTATTACTTCAGAAATATTATTTCATTACAGATATGAATTTTACCATTTCTTGCGATGACTGGATCACTAAAAGAACATTAATGTCTCTAGCAGCCCCACACAACTTGTTTTTCTGCATGTTCTTTTTTTAAAGTTGCCTTGTTTGCCTCCCACACCTCCAGTGACATCATAGGTTTTTGACTCTAGACTCGCAAAGTTTTGGTGCCGGTTTGGAGCCGATTGACCATTTTTTAAAAATAGAAATACGTGGCACCAGTTGCATACTGGGAACCCGGCACTGGCACTATTGCAGTGGAAAAGGTGTGTGTAGCACCCACATACACACACATCGGCACACACACACAACCTGAACTGTAACAGCCCACGCGCCTCGGCTCGTTATGGCTCTTGTATTAAGAGAGGAGCTAATTGTTTAACTGCTGGTTTTTCAGAAACGAGTCTGTGTCCTGTCACTTTCCCTTTAAACCTTAATTCATCACCTGCTCATGTGTGGGGTTTTTTTTTTGTGCCACAGTGATGGATATTATTGCAATGCTCAGTCTTTCACCGTGTAGCACTGACTACAGTGGGACAAGGCAGTTTCTGAAGAGATGACTGATGAACAGGAAGCTTGTGTGTGTGAGAGTGTAACTTGTATATACAGTACTGTGCAAAAGTCTTAGGCACCTGAGAAAATTATACTTGAAAGCTGTTTGCTACTGGGCAGTAGTGTTACGTTAGTGTTAAAACTCAAATTTTACAATAAATACAAATAACATTAATACAGTAAACCATAGTTTCATGTATGGCAAAGTGCTTGACCATTTCCAGACCTCCTTCCTCATGGAAGCCCAGTATTATTTGTAGCTTCCATCAGAGACCT
>JBBPDE010033055.1:0-10315 GCA_037974605.1 Nannopetersius ansorgii
AGCAGGGACACAATATACATATTGAAAAAGTGTTCATAACAGTGGCATTGTTAAGTGTTCATGACATGGACTGCCTGGGGGAAGAAACTGTTCCTGTGTCTGGACGTTTTTGGTGCTAAGTGATCTGTAGCGACGACCAGATGGCAGCAGATTAAAAAGGGAGTGTGCTGGGTGTGAGGGACCCAGGGTTATTACCTTAGCTCTTTTGCTCACTCTGGATAAGTACAGATTTTGGAGAGTTGGGAGGGATGTTACACCAAAAACTGTCACTGTTGGAATCTGGTTAATATGAGTCATTCATGGAATAAACATCTACTATTAAGTCAGGGATTCTCGGATTGATGCAAAAACCAGGCCCGCAGACCACGGGGTAATCTGATGCAGCCGACCAATGGAGGGGTCACAAAACAGACGCAAGGCTAGTGGGCGGCTAAGATAAGGTGCTGTACCAATACTAATCTGTATACTGTGTACCATGAGGCAATTTTATGCATATCTGATGGTATGAAGATCAATGATAACTTACATAATGTATAGTGTATGTGCGTCTGAGTTCACTCCAAAGAAAAAAAGCAAACATTCTGTGCTCTGGTCTGCTACCGGATACCATTGCAATACTGTCTTTTCTTACTTTGGCAGTACCACACATCTGCACAAGGAATTTTACCCTATGATTTAGTACTCATGGAAGAGAAGCACTGCACCACTGATACAACAGCTTCCAGAATTCTTTAAAAATTATTGATTTTCTTTTTGCCTCGTCATGGCTCCTCAGAGTGCACTTTTGTCATTTAAAAACATGAACTTGGAAAAAAAAACCTTTTTGTAATAAAGCACACACTCAGCTGCGGCATTTGAGAAAAAAAACATACATGCGTACTATTAAACAAAGCCGATTATTAGGGCAAATACAAGGAATAAACTTTTTTTTTAATTAGCAAGACTTTGTACACATGCTGTTATTCTCTAAATCCCTCACGTGTTAGAACAAACAACTAAAATGCAGCACCAAACAAGTTCTTACTCAAATTCTGATAAAAAAAAAACAAAGCCATTCCACAGTCATGTGTAGATGTTTTTTTTAGGTATTCAGAAAACGAACTTCACACATACTTCATCTTTACAATATGGACACTCTTCAGACACTTTAAACCTCCTTTCTGGATCACAGCCACTTTTGAAAAGGCTAAAAGGTTTCTCTTGGGTTGCATTAAACAGTGTCGGCATGTCAGCACTAAACTACACTAAGAAAAATAAAGCAGTGAGGATTGTTATCTGGTGGGTAACTTTGAGAGGGGAGGGAGGTGGTAGAGTGGAATGGCTCATGTTTCTTGGCCTAAACTGAGTCACATCCCAAACCTCAATAATCCAGGAAAAAAAACTGTGCAACATGCACCACCTATATTTGACCGAACATGAGCCCATAGCCTGTTTTAAAGCCCCCCAGCCCCCCCAACCAAGTTTAGACATCTTGGGAAATTTAAAACAGCTGGCTCTCTGTGCTCTTCTATCCTTGTAATAATGTCTACCATGCTGACAGTCTCTGAACATGCAGGGGGAACTCCCAGAACTGATACTTTCTCAGCAAAATTAAGAAACAACTCAATTCCCTCCACGCAGAATGAGTAAATAAATATATAACCAAGCTATATTTTTGTCTACTTTTATACATTTGAGAAAGAAAACCCTCGAAAATTTAAGAAACAAACTTCAGTCATTGAACATGTCTTGGCTAATCGACTTTATTTGAGGTGGGTGGGAAAAAATGGTTGAAATCAAATAAAGTAAAGGCTGGTGAGCATGTTTTCATGCTTTCCAAAGAAAAACAACTGGGGCCCAGGCTCCAGAAATGTCCAGTCAGGAAATGAGTTCATGACCTAATCTGAAATCTCTAAATTTGCTGGTTTCCCAAAACACTACACACTACTTCTCGCTTGTTTTCTTACTCCAGCTGAAGCTCTGGCAATTTGTTAAACATGGAGATTCATAGTGTGTTCTTATTAAAGGCCAGGTCACTTTTCCTCCCTTTGTGAAACCCATGTTTTTGGGGGGGTGGGAGCCGTAATGTCAGACATTTAATCCAGTTTAACACACCAATACACACTCCAAACGAGAGTGAGGGTGGAGAGGAAAGACATAATTAATATAGCTACAACTCATCCTAGCTACCTTTAAAAATGATATATATATATATTATACAAAGAAGCAAGGAAGTTGCAACATTCAAGCTGATACATTATACAACCAGATTGAGAGAAGACTTTGTAACGACACAGTGGAGTTACTACACAAGTTATGTTGGCTTTTTTTAATAGTTTTCTCTTTAAAAATGAAAGTATTTGCCGTTCTAGAAGGTTCTGGGCTTTTATCCATCAGACCATTAGCCTGTTAACCCAGCTCGGCATGAAGGAGCAAATGTCCGTTAACTTTCCTCTGTTGAATAATGAAAGACTTCTTTAAGCAAGAATCCATCTTGTAGGATCAGTTTTCTTGTTTTAAATGGTTATTAAGGTGATACGAGTGGACACGAGTGTGTTTTGGCCCAACCAGAGACTACCAGGACAAAAAAAGTTGAGGGGAGACACTCAACTAGTCTGTCACCGTTAGTTTCTTTAGTAACATCGAGCTCAAAACAGCCTTCTCAGACTTGTCTGGGCTTCCTGGGTGATGTGTGGTTAGTTTAGGTTTTAGAGAGAGAGTTAAGGTTAGGTTTAGGTACAGTTTTAGCTCAGTTTTAGTTTACTCACCCCGTCCGGGTCCCCGCCTGGTTGCTGCTGCACTCTGTCTGTAGACGAGAGAAGTGATGTCGAGCCTTAAACCCAGCCTGCGCGTGCGTGTTCCCGCGTGCGTGCTTGTATGTGTATGTGTGTGTGTGTGTGTGTGAGAGAGAGAGAGAGAGATTGCCTTAAAACTCTCTCTCTCTCTCTCTCTCTCTCTCTCTCTCTCTGTCTGTCTGCTCCCCCGGGAGTGTGTGTGTGTGTGTGTGTGTGTTTGTGTGTGTGTTGCGAATGGGAAAATAGGAACTCAGGTATCAATACGTCCCTACCTTCTCTATGGCAATCATACCTTACTGCAAGACTTTTACTGGTAGTTTAAATAGTCTGATTTAATGAAGCGAAGTGTGTAGTAACATATAATTAACCTAATTCATATCTTTTTAGTTTTCTTATTTAGTTAGTTTTTCTTATTTGTTTTTGGTCAAATTCTTGCAAACAATACAAACTTTCATGCTATAGACTTCCAAGGGTCATTAAAAGAGACCTACGAACAATGCTTAAAAATATACTCAATACTCAAGTAAATAACAAATGATATGTTTACAATTTGAAAACATTTAGAGCCCAAATGTGTCCCATGAATGCCACAAGAGAGAAAAAAAAATGCTTGATGTGTTTTGAGATGAACAAATCCCAATTTTTGTTTATGCATTTGGATATTTACAATATGATCAGAGTGAAAACATTCTTCATGCACTGAGGATAGAGGTTGCACAGAGGTTCTAGTGGTTGCGAATAATCCTTTCTCACAAGGTACAGCAGCTTTGAGTCAGGGCTGTTGCTTTTTAGCAAGGCCTGCTTGTAGGCGTGGCATAAACACATCCTGTGTGCTCTAAATCAAACAGCAGCAGTAGAAAAAGAACCTAATGATGCTCTTCTCTCTAACTTGCTTCCTGTGTCTGGATTGTGTAAGCGCGCAGATGGTTGTCCACCACCAGATCAGAGGAAGACAAGCCAGAGTCATTCTGGAGTGCAGACTTTACTCAAAATGAATTATCTTGACATTAATTAAAGAGATAAAGGAGGCCAGCTCTTTGCGTGATTGGCCAAAAGAGTGGGCTGGCCTCGTTATCGGATCAGTCTGGCCTCTTCCTCTACTCACCACTGTAATCAGCCAGAAAGCATGCATGATTCGACTGAGAGGTTTATTTATATGGGCTGTCAAATTATTTTGTTAAGTAAAGTAAAGCAAAGTGGCCCCTTACAGTCACGCATAAACACACCACAGCATGAACAGTGTGAAATTCTTTCTCTGCATTTAACCCATTCACCATGTGAAGCATGGGGCAACACAGCGCCTGGGGAGTGTGGGGACGGTACCTTGTTCAAGGGAATCTCAATCTCACCTTTAAGGTACAGCATGAATTTAGTATTGACCGATCATTTAAAAACAATATTGGTAAATTAAAAAATTTTCTCATTCATCACAGGCAAGTCAAGTGGAGCTTTATTGTCGTCCCAGCCATAGACAATTAAGCACACAGTGAGATGAAATGTCTTCTTGGACCATACGTACAATATACACAGACAACACACTCAGACGGGTCAACAATGAGGGCCAAAAAGGGGGGGGGGGTTTCATTTTAATTATTTTTTAAATTCATATACAAACAGAGAAAGGGTATCTTGGAGGGTGCTGGTATTTGGGTACCAGCACAGAAGTGATTGTAGACTCTTTAGACTCTTTAGTACCTGACTGACAAGTGGTGAGGGGGCCAGCCAGCTAGTCAGAATGGAGATTGTGAGTCAGGCCTTCTCATCTAACCTCAGTGTCTGACCTCATAAATGCTCTGCAGAATAAATGGATACAAATTCCCACAGAAACCCCAACATCTTGTGGAAGCCGAAGCTGATGTCTATGTATTTGAGTGCAATGTCAATAAAGTCCCTGTTGGTGTAATAGACAGGCGTCCGAATACTTCTGTCCATATACTGTACTATGTTTTCTGTAACATTGTCACAAGCATGTCCTAACCAAATGTCTCTTTAGTTTTCCCTGACTGACTAGTGCTAAGTGAGCTAGCCAGCTTTTGGGAATGGTAAAAACCCCATAAAAGCTTATAAAATTCGTGTCTGAAGAGCCTGCTTTATGAAACATTAGAGCTTCATTCAAGTGAAGCCGGCTTTGGAGAGAGGCCTGTTGATTATGCTATTCTTTCTCTGAGTCCTTTTTCTATGACTGGAGGCTGCTAAGCAAAGCGTGCTTCTTTTTGGAATGACTCTGCTAAAGAACATCTTTGCATGGTTCATTGTGCCACTGAATTATATAACGTTACATTGTTTTCACGTCTGACTTCACCAAATTAAAGTCTTTAAGTTACTGGAGCCCACTGAAAGTTTACAATCAAGTTAATAGCACCTGTACCGGTTACAGTGTGTGCCAATGTGAATATTAAAAAGCAGCAATGTATGCTTTACAGTATTACAATGTATAATTTCACTGTGTAACAAGAGTCTAAAACAACAAAAATAATGATTAGGAATTATATAATATATAATAACAGATTATATAATTAATGCAGAATAAAACTTAGTACTGCAACTATTAGTATAAAAATAGAAAAAAATAATACAAACAAAAACAGCTCTCCTCTTATGGATGTCCATTTTTGTCTTCGTTATGGATTTGTATTGATTTGATTGTTCTATAAACTCTGGAATAAAACAGCATTAAGCAGCATTCAATATTATGGTAATTGTGCATAAGAGATACACTATATGGACAAAAGTATTGGGACACACTTGCTTATCAGGGTTTAGGCTAGGCCCCTTATTTCCAGAGAAGTGCAATCTTAATACTTCAGCAGACCAAGACATTTTGGACATTGCCATACTTCCAACTTTATAGACATAGTTTGAGGAAGAACTGTTTCTATTCCAGCATGCATGACTGTGCCCCAGTGGTCTATAAGGACATGGTTGGATGCGTTCAGTGTGGAAGAACTTGACTGGCCCACACAGAGCCCTGGCCTCAACCTCATCCAACACTTTTGTGGAACTGGAATGGAGATTGTGATCCAGACCTTTACATCCGACATCAGTGCCTGACCTCATAAATGCTCTACAGAATGAATGGCCACAAATTCCCACAGAAACTGCAAAGGGGGTCCAGCTCCATATTAAAGTCTACACCCTGGTGGTGTAATGGTCAGGCGTCCCAATACTTCGGTCCATATAGTGTACTCTGTTTTCTGTAACATTTCCATTCAAAGATGGAATAGAGAGCCTATTTAAATACGGATTCACACACATATGGTATCAATGTACCTGTAAAATCAAACAGAGGTGGTATTTTTGACTTTTATTAGATCTTATCAGTCAGTCTTCTTAAGGTATTAATCTAATTCACAAGTTCTCCACTAGGCTAAAAACTTCTAAGTAGAACAAAGTCAAAACTCAAATATTATTTATGATTATTTATTATTTATGAACTCATATTTTACAGTATAATTTTGAGACAGGCTTGTTTGTCTTTTGGATTTAGGAGTCCCAGTCCAAAAGCTTGGGTCAATGGATCAAAAAGCCAATGAGTCTTTTAGTCCATGTAAACAAGACCTCTGCAAAAGGGAATATCTTCAAAAATGAACTTACTTATGTCTTCAATCAAACTAAGAGGTGTTAGAATGTTGTGTCACTTAATGAACTCAGCCTGAGTTAACATCATTACCAGTTAATACCATTATTAAAGGTGTTTGCTGGGCTAGTTTCAGTGAACACCACTTCTTCCATACTACAGCTGCAGAGCCGCAGTGATTCAACAAACACAGCAGTTGCATGTTTCTAAAATTACTTATAGTTCCTCTTTTTGTAATCATCTGGGAATACACATGAAATTCAATCAAAGTAAAATGATGACAACAATATATTATTACTTTAATGAATGCAACAGAATAACATGCCTTTTAAAGTATAAAGGACACATTTTCCTTGTTTTTTTTAAGTAAAGTAAAGGATGTGCACGAGAAGCACAACATTTCATGCAGTTAGCATGGTTTCAGGCAAATAGCCCTGGTTCACTTGCGCAACAGGTGACAAATGTTTATCTGTGTGGGTGCATATAAAAAATCCATGTTTGCCTATTTGCTTTATCTTCATAGAGTGTAATTATACTTAGTTAGTCTATTTATTCTAGTCTATTCATTAGTCTATTCACTCTTTGCCAGTATTTAACACCTCTAATGGTGGTATTTTTGACTTTTTTCTTCTTAAGGTATTAATCTAATTCACAAGTTCTCCACTAGACTAAAAACTTCTAAGTAGAACAAAGTTAAAAATCAAATATTATTTATGATTTATTAAAAACTCATATTTTACAGTATAATTTTGAGACAGGCTTGTTTGTTTTTTGGATTTAGGAGTCCCAGTCCAAAAGCTTGGGTCAATGGATCAAAAAGCCAATGGGTCTTTTAGTCCATGTAAACAAGGCCTCTGCAAAGGGGAATATCTCCAGTGTAAACAGATTAAGGGTCAGTGTACAGCTAAAAAGATTTCATCATGAAATGCTCACACATCGCAAAGGGCAGCTGTTTTCAAGTGAAGGAAAAAAGAATGAAGGAGTTATGATAGGACAGTGGCGGTATTCTATTTCCAAGTGTAACTGTGATCAGAAGGTTGTGGGATCAAATCTCAGAATTGCTAGTGGTCCCACTGAGGTCCCCTTTAGCAAGACACCATCCCCACAATGCTGCCCAGACTGCCCCCTGCTTCACTTGGTGAATGGACTAAATGCAGAGAAAGAATTTCACACGGTGGGCTGTGCTGTGTTCATGTATGACAAATGGTCATTTTACATAATAAAAATAATTGGAATTTGTTGCTTTGTCTTGACTACATGTGGCTATTTAGTGATGTATTATTGTAAATAGTTTAATTGTTTTGATTATACCTGCTTTTGTAGCCTCATCATAGGTGAATATGTTGAAAAAATGTGATCATTGATACCAGCCAAAATACTGGCTGGTTGTTTTTCTGTTAATGATCTACAGACAGATTTATTTGCGAAAAAAACAGTGGTGGTTTGTGAAGGGTAGAGAAATTAGCAAGGAATGAAGAGGAAAAAGAGCTTCTCTGTGAGACATGTCTTGTTGTTTGTGTGTGTTTGTGTGTGTTTGTGTGTGTGTGTGTGTGTGTGTGTGTGTGTGTGTGTGTGTGTGTGTATGTTTGTGGGAAGCAGAGGAACACGACTTCCCTTTGGCAGCAGCTGATAAGCCGAAGCTCCAGAAAGGAACTATACAAACAGCCGTCATGGAAAATGTAACATTGTTGTGCACATTGTTGTTTTATCCCTCATTTATTCCAATTTAATTGCAGACAGACCACATAAATGTAATAAAAGACCTTGTTTCAATACACTTGAACACACAAACCTAGAAAAACAGACTCAGATACACTTGGCACTTTAAGATACTTAAAAAAAAAAAATCTTTTTAAATTGTTAATGTTTGTTATTCATACTATATTGCTGAGGGACTTGTCTTCTGCTTGTCAGTTACATTTCATTGCAATGTTCCACCCTGTGTCTACTTGCATATGACAAATAAAGCTGAAACTGAAATTGAATACATTTTTCTGGTTTAAAGTACATTTTGCAAACAAACACTAGCATGACAGTGTAAAGTGACCATTTGTCATATGTGAACACACCACAGCACAAAAATCTTCCTCTGTGTTTAACAAATTCCCAGAGAGAAGCAGTGGGCAGTCGGGTCAATGTAGGGGGATGGTACCTTGATCAAGGGTACCTTAGAGGTGCCACTTGCAGTCCCTCAATCCCACAATTCCCTGAACACTAGTCCCCAAATGATGAACTAACCTTAGTTTAGAGGTGGAGCTACATGGCCCACATTGTTAACTAGAAATAAAGGCAATACTTAGAGCCATAATAAAAACACTACTGCTCCTGATTTAACCATATCTAGTTCTCTATCAAGGTGCCATGGATGTGAAGGACTTAAGCATTTACGGAAAAATGAATGAATAACTGAAACACTAGGCAGCTTGTGGCCTAGTGGTTTGTGTGTTTGTCCTGTAATTAGGAAGTTGTGGGTTCAGTTCCCAAGAGCAAGGTTCTGTCCCCACATACTGCTCCCTGGGTGCTGTGTTCCTGGCTGCCTGCTGCTTCACTTTGTGAATGGGTTAAATGCAGAGGAAGAATTCCATGCTGTTCACATATGTCAGAATGGTCACCTTTACTGTAAGCTATAAAAAATGAACAAAACTTTGCAATAGACAAACGCAGTGCACAGCTACATTACTCAACAGGGTCTGTTCACAAACCACCTCAGGAGCCACAAGAGCCACCAGAGCACCACAAGAGCAGACAGGACGAAAGACAGTGCAAGAAAAACACAAGAGTAACAAAGCAACCGGACAAGACAACATTAGTGCAATCTTCTGGTGCAATTTTAGGGGCAAAATATTACTGTGAACCAATTTTGCAAAGCAGTTTGTCGTGCTACACTATTACTGTTTTGTCATACCTGTATATACATGCAGTGTGTACCATATCTTTATATATAGTTGTGCTCATAAGTTTACATACCTGGCAGAATTTATGATTTCTTAACCATTTTTCAGAGAATATGAACGATAACGCGAAAAACGTTCACTCATGGTTAGTGGTTGGCTGAAGCCATTTGTTGTCAAACAACTGTGTTTACTCTTTTTAAAACATAATCACAACACAAAACTGCCCAAATGACCCTAATATAGGCCTTAGATAAGAAACAGTTCCCCATTCTGGCAGTGGGTTTTTATTAGACCGCTTCCCTTTTTTTCCTCAAGATGATGAAATTATTTCCCGTGGTGGTAGGATTTCAGGGTTAAATTATACACATTTTGAGCAAAAACTGTCAGTGTTCATTCCGATAAATGAAGAGTACCATGTTGCTACTGGCTCTAGCAAAAAGTGTCAACAATTTATTAGCATGCTGTGCTAGTGTAGCATACTAGCAGGACACTTTGGTAAGATATAAAACTAGCAATGATTTAGAGAGACATTAAAGTGTAAAGTGACCATTTGTCATAGGCGAACACACTACAGCACAAACTTTTTTCTCTGTATTTGACCCATTCACCAAGTGAAGCAGTGGGCAACTAGGAACACAGCACCTGGGGATCAATGTGTGGGGATGGTACCTCAGTGGTGCCACCAGCTGTCCGGGGATTTGAACCTACAACCATCATTCTGATCACATCTCCCTTCCCACTAGGCCACCAGCTGTACTGTTAGAAAGTGAGGCTTTGGAGAAGTATTTTTATGGGGTAAAAAGTTTGGGTCCTGAAAAGTTACATTTGAGGTCCAAACCTCAAAGGGCTAAAGGGCTATTTAATTAAAAGCATACTGTTCCTTTAAATGGAAAATTCTTGCAATTAATTAAGATTATTTGTTACAAATAACAAAAATGAGACTGAAAATGCAAATGCATGTGAAGCGGTTCATCCCGTCAGCAACACCCCCCACCCCCTCCTCTTCACTCTGCTGACCCACGACTGCACTCCGTCACACAGCTCCAACCTCTTCATCAAGTTTGCGGACG
>JBBPDE010033065.1:0-10314 GCA_037974605.1 Nannopetersius ansorgii
CGCGCAGCCGGCCGAGCGCCGGGGCTGAACGCCCGTGTGGACGCTCTGATTTGCTTCAATGAGCAGAAAAACGGGCGACGTTCAATAGGTGCTCACATGGCGTCACGAACGCCAGAAAAACGCCGGCTTCAGACGTCCGTGAGTGTGTGAGTGTGTGTGTGTGTGAGTGAGTGAGTAGGAGGGAGAGAAAATGTTTAGACAGGGCACAGCTTACTAATACTAAATAAACTGAGATAACTGTTGAAAATTTGGGGGAAAAAGTTTTAAACACTAAAATATGCGGACAACACACAGAGTTGTCACACTGCAACAGGCTTCTTCTTCTTCTTTTTATGGCGGTTGACAACTTTTCAGTGTATTGCCCTTCGGTTCTCAAAAAAAGGCAGAGAATATTTGCAAAGCTCATTTTCTCTGAGCATGCCGGTCAGCTGAAACACATAATCTGAACGAACAAGACCGGCATGCTCAGGGTTCCATAATTAAAGTCACAAACTTAAAAACTCCAAAAATAGAAAAGACGTCTGACCCCCGCGAACGAAAACCAGTCATGAATGCGACCACAGTGTGTCTTATGCCCCCACAAGGACCCGCGTTAATAGAGCCCGGCCCAAATATATATATATACCCCAGTGATCAGTTTTTCGTATTGATGTGAAGAGTCATTCAGCAGTGCTCTGGCTCAGATGCTACTTATCACTGATTTACTATATATCTCAGATATGCTTGCACTTCCAATAACAGACTGAAAAACAGGTATTTTCTGGTAGAGTAAGATTCATGGTTCCATCAGTTAAGCCAAGGCCCAAAGGCAGTCCACAGAACAATATTCCAAATGATTTAGGGAAGAACAAGGTGTTTTCTTGGCAAATAAGAGATGACACCCAGTCTCTTTCTAATGGTCAAATGAATTATAACTTTATCTGAGACAAGTGAGACCTGAAATTTCTTCACCTGGGTTGTTCTGTGGCCTATTTAGATAATTTAGTAGACCTGTTCCATTTAATCCAATAGCTTTCTTTTCAGATTTTTTTTTCTGTCCTGTCTGATAAAACTGATGCAGGCTAACTAGTCAATTGGTTTATTGAGTAAATAACTTTTTCACACAGGACAAGTTGGCATTTTAAAACATTTTACTTAAATAAATAAAGTGATACTTTAATGATGATATAAACTGTGTCTTTGTACTAAATGAAAATTCTTCTATTTCATGCGAAATAGAAGACATCACAAATACCTTTTCACAGTTCCTTGTCTAAAAACTGGGCCTCCCACGTGCACTTAAAGGACCCCTGCTCTCCATTAATATTGTAATTTATGGTAAAATTTTCCATCATCTTCCAATGCACAAGGGTCACTATTCTCAGGTACAGATTACCATGAATTGCCCTCAAATAAGTGAACAGATTACTTGTGAAATGATATAATGAGAATAAGTAAAAATAAGTCAAATTAAGCTTCTCTCCTAACTGTAGTTATCAAGATGTATCACCCTCTGTATTTTGCTATGGCTCACTCAATGGAACCTTCTGCAGCATTCTGAGGGACTGTTTAATAAACTGTTATTCTTTTCTCTAGACAGGTTTTGTGGTTGTATCAGTCTGTTTAGTTTCAGAGAGACTGTAGTATTTCTACGCAGTGGTTTCATATTTCCAGCACCAGTTATGAAGCTGTGACATTTGAGGGAAATGACACTTGTGCTGGAGAGGGTTTGCGGCTTCCATTAATTGTGACCTTTAAAACAATGTTCCTGTTTATATATTTATTTACACTTTAACAGTCTGATAATCAGTTTGATTAAGCATTCTGTCTCACCAGTAGACGTGGCACAGGAAGCTCTCAGGGGAAAAGAATAAATGGCAGTTTTCCTAAACAGGATAGTGGCCATTAATTGTGGCTGACATCCTGCTGAAAGTCCAAAACGTTCAGTTCAGTAACAATTGGTTCCCACCAATGAGATAATCAATACCATGAAAGGTTTTTTTCTCATGGTTCATGCATGACAGACTGGCCGCTGACTTCAATCATACAGACCGGAAAGAGAACTTTATCTTTTTCAAAGACAATATTTGTTGCTTTAGCAAGGTAAATGAGGCAAAGGCAATTAAACATTTGATACAATGTGGTATGAGTTTTAATTCTTCATCACACTGGCCAAGTATATGGGTTCTTTTATTCATCTCAGCTTTCTGTTTATTACAAAAAGCTTCAGGGCAAATCTTCCCTCTCCCAGCTCCTTCTCAGAGCACTTTACACTTGTCTAGCATATAAATTTCCACTGATTCAGCTCTGCAAAAACCCATAGCTAGCCAGCAGAAATAGGCACCTTGATATAAAATCTTTATGAATAAAATATAAAGCTTACAGTGTTGTTTCTGGATGAAAATCAAGTCTTGTTTGTTACTCCCATAATTGTGGAAGCTAGGGTTGCTGTGGGGGCTCTGATATTGTGATATATTTTATGAATATTTATGAATAAACATGCAAGTCTGAAAAAAAGTTTTTAAAAAAGTATTTTATTCAAAGTTTAATTTGATAATCAATTATGCAAAGGGACCCTTTTAGCAACAGTGTATAAACATTGCTAAACATGGCTGAAATGTTGTATATAAACATGAAGAAAAGTGGCTGAAATAGTGTATAAACAAGAAGAAAAGTGGCTGATTATACTCTTAAATAAATTGGCTTTATTATTACACAGATGTATCCAACTTTTGCTCAAATACAATACAGTTTGCAAACCATTAGATCTTGGAAGGATACAGTTTCTAATGTAAGGGAATCATTTTAACAGTAACATACATTGGAGCAAACCTTCTGAAAAATAGGAATATATTCACACCAGTAATTGGCAAATATCAAACTGGGGATTCAAATTTGGGCAAAATGACAGGTCATGGCTGACCTTAGCTGGAAACACTGTCCTGAGATATATTAATGTTTTCCACCTGTCACCAAAATGAAAGGCTAGTAAAATCATCTGTGAGTAATTGGATCCGCAAATAGCAGCTAATACAGACTGGATGACAGTTGGATGACATTAACTGCTAAAAGGTAATTACATTATTTTGCAGATAAACAGGAGCAGGGCTTGCATCATTATTATTTTATTTGTTTATTCTTTTATTATTATTCAATTAGGTTGATATTATTTTAATGGGCAGGTATTTATATACTGTATGTACATGCATTTTCACTTATTAATTCAAATTCAAAGTCATTCAAATGCATAACTTACAGTTTAATGAATGCCCGTTTGGGAATGATATTCCTCTCTTTAATTACACTTCTGGGTTATATTTATTGGAATTCTGATTAGCCTGATGTGGCCCAGTCCTTTAGGGTGTGAGCATTTGTATGTAAATGTATATGTGCAGTAATTGTAGATCATATATCATCCATAAGGGATATGGGATATGAGTCTTTCATTAGTTCAGACTAATAAGACTTCCTGTATTTTTTTTCCCGGGCACTTCCTGTATTTTAATTCACGTTAGCAGAGGATGTTAATGAGGATGCATGTGTTGTCCTGAGATGAATAATTAGTCTTGCACATCTCTGCTGGGACTAACCAGCTTGAACACATCTATAATGGAGAGAGACAGAGGCAGGTGTTCAATCAAACAGATAGGGGACTCCAGTGAAGAAGCATGTTTACTGATGGCTTTTATTAAGGTTAATGTCAGGAATGCACACCAAGCTCATTGACAACCTTGATCTCTCACTAAGTGATAGACATTCATTTGGATCTTAAGAATGTGTCATGCACACACACCACAAAAGCGTGAAAACCATGCCATGCTGCCATGCCATCGCTCCATTAATCTTTAAATAGAAAATCTTCATGCCTGTGGGGGGTCTCACAGACACCTTCCAATCACTGCTTTTGAAGTGCCTACCCCTGCGACAGCATCCATGAAGATTACAGCCAGACACCAGAGGATCATGAAGGGCAAAGGGGGACACAGATGTCGTTAAATTAGACGAGCAGAAACTAAGGATATGTATGAGGGCTGTACACAAGTACACATAAAAGTCATCTTAAGATCTAAAAACAAAAAGAAATGTAAAATGTGAGTCCTTTAAAAACATTACATTTGTTAGGGTGTGCTATGTGTCCAAGGAAGAAAGTCAAATGAGAAAAAAATTAGCATGCATGGCTATCGGTCGCAACAGTGTCTGGAGCGAGGTCAAAAGAAAAAAGAATATGAAATCATGAAAGGACAATAAAGTATATTCTCTTCTCGTAGCTGATACTGAATCTACATATTCTGTAAACACAGTGGAAAATGGGATGAGCACATTGTATGAAACAGCATGTTTGTGAAGTGAAAGTGATCATTCGGTCATACATGAACACACCACTGCACACAGTGTGAACAGCACGAAATTCACCCTCTGCATTTAACCCATTCACCAAGTGAAGCAGGGGGCAGCCATGAACACGGCGCACGGGGAGCAGTGTGTGGGGACGGTACCTTGCTCAGGGTACCCACTAAGCCACCAGCTGCTGTTTGTGTGTATTCTTTGGCATATTGGTGGCAGAGCATCACAACAATAGGAATGGGGGGGATAAAACACACAAACAGGGTGAGAAGAGTCTGGTATCTGAGGAAAGATCGAGAAGGATCACACACATGTTCACACACACACTGCTGTCTATCCTATGTTAGAAAGGCTAGACAGCAATAGAATGTGGAAGTGGGAAGAAAGCTATTAGAGGAACCATTTACAGAATAAGAAAAAGATGGAAAGGAGAGCAGGATCGACAAGGGGTGACAGGGCAAACAGGGAACAGTAATGGACTGACGAAGATTGAAGGGAGAACCTACAGTGTGCTGCGTGCATGCAAAGCCATTGTCCTCCATACACACATAAACACACACACACACACACACACACACACACACACACAATTTCTTGGCTTTAGGTTTCTTTGTTGCTGTAATGTCAGCTGCTGGTCCTCTGTCACTGAAAATAACGATCCCACCGAATAGGTAGGGAGAGCTCCATGGTCAAAGACAAAGACGTTCCTTTCTCCTCTCACTATCCAGAGAGGAGTAACTTTGAAGGTTTCATAAATATAAGCATAGTTAGCAATTAAAGGGCATGATTACAGTAAAAAAAAAAAAAATTAGATCCAGAAGCCTTGTCTCTTAGCCTGGCTTTGCATCCACCCCATCTCTGCAGCATAGTCCATGGTTTTTTAGCTAGCAGGCAGGTAGTTGCCACTCAGGTAGTTGCTGCTGACAAACCAGTGCCGAGGCCAGGAGGAACAACTACCGTCTGCTAGCTGCCTTGAGTATAATATAATTTATAATATCAAGATTGTATCTGTCCCCTGAACTAAACAGAAAAATAAGACATTTAAAAAAATACTCAAATAATTGAATTAATCCACCTCATACTACCAGTAAGTCAGCAGCTTAGATCTAAAATTAAAGTTGGGTCTGTTAAACATTAGATTCTTTGCTCCTAAGGCTGCTCTTGTCAACAATCCTGAAACCTTATGCCTTACTGTGCCCTGGATTAGACCTGACGAGTTGTTGCTGTAAATGAGACTACACCTTCCGACAGGGCAGGACTGGGACAAAAAAACGGCACCGGCATTTTGAGCCGAGACCGGCCCGCCAGGCTGTTGCCCTAAGTATTAAACAGATAACTGAGTTTAAGTTCTCCTCCATTGTAACTCTGTTTCATAACATAAATATTTTAGATACAAATAAGATCTCTCTCTTATTTGTATCTAATAAGGGACATATACAGAATTCTTACAAGATTTCAGCTGCTTTATAGGTAATTTAGCAGTACGCTTCAATAAATTTACAACAGGATCCTCTAAAATCTGTATTTACTTCAATTCTAGATATGTCAATTCTTTTCTTCCAGTCACTCTGAAAAGCAGTTCACAGTCTCTCTTGCTTGAACATGTCCTGCTCAAAACTTCCTTTACAGGTTCATAATGCCATGCACGTCTGCTACAGAACAAACTGTACTGCAGCTTAAAGGTTATATTACAGGAGGTATCTAATATGTTCATTTTCTGTTTAGTATAAACTAAAGTAGAACACTAATAAGTTAATGGCTGGCTGCAGCAAGTCATCACCTAGCAACCAGTGCTGTAATCATAAACAACAACATGATTAGAACCTCTCGACCAATCAGATTGTCTCTGGTATATAAGAGACAATACAACATAAGTACAGGAAATAAACACAGCAATATAAACAGTCATGAATCCATAATCAGGTGCTCTTCAAACCAATTACCTCCTTCAGAATGATGCTTTAACCTGCAGAGAGATGAGTGTGTTCTTGAGACAGAGGGCTGCAGTACAGAATCCTACTTCAATAGAAAGAAAGAGGATTCGGTAACACTAAAATCTAACTAAATGCTAGAGGAGCTCTTATATACACTTATTACACCTCCATACTGAATTAAAAATTAAAATGATTAATTAAAATTATTTGTTCATAATCAGCAGCAGCAATATCTAGAGTTGTCCCAATGGTCCAAATAAGCTTGTAAACATATGCAGCCACATTTACTTGAATACATGAAACTGATTCACAAACTGGGGATTCTGAAGTGTCAATCAACAGTTATGTCAGCTACACATTGTGCACCACTGCTGCAGATGCTTGAATAAGTACATATCAGCATTTCATTTAATTTAAAATTCAGTTATATTATTTTAGCCAGGCTGGTTAAACAGTCCTGTATTCCAGGGGTATTTCTGCATCACCCCATCACTTCATGATAGTGCTTTTCAAACATGTTGTACACTATATATAAAATACATACAATGAGGCGACTGCCATTCCGTTCCGCTCTGTAATTTATTAAAGTCAGCTCAATCCACCTATAAAATCCCAAATGAAGCGGTATTCCTTTAGTTTTTCAGATGGATGAACAGTGTAATGGGGTCTTGTTGCACAGATGAATTTGAGAAAACCTTCCTCTGAAGTTTACTGAGCTGAATGAATGAGAAGCCTCTGGAGCTGTGAGCTCTGATTTAGCCCTCCCTATGTTCAGCCAGAGTGCCTGAAAATAATTACACAGGTGCTGCTATTAGATCACCGCTCCTCCTGTATTAATGGAAGGGTTAATGGGTCGCTGCTGTTTCTGCTGAATACAAAATCAAACTTACCACCATGGGAAAGGAGAGAGAGCAGAAGAGTGAGGTATGAATGTAATTCATTAGAGCTCATGTGCAAAAGGTCATGTCAGAACATTCATTAAGCATTTAAAACGTTCCTTTCTATGATGAGGGAGCTTTAGTTTCATACTTGAACAGCAGGTAAAAAGCCTGTTTCCAGACAGACTGAGAATCTCTCAAGAGACAATTGCTGCATGCAAGATATAGTGCTTAAACAAGGATGAACAGAAACTAATTACATACATAATATTGTCCTGTACCTTATATTTACTTCTTTACATTTATTTAAAAAAAATTGACAATTTGGCATTTGCACAATGACAATTTGCATATTCTATTTATTCGCCTCTGTAAATATACACATACTTTTACTCCATAGTTTGCATATATTGCTTATATATATTGCTATGGTTATATTGCTACATTTGTGTATATTTGTCAAACTGTTCTAATCTTCTTTATTCTGTTTTCTAGTTAATGCAGTCCCAGGAGTGATTCAGGGTTACATTTCACTGCATGTTATCTGTGTATAACTGTGTATGTGACAAATAAACATCTTGAATCTTGAATCTTAGAATAACTTGCAGAAAGGACTCATATGTTCTCCCAACAACAAGAAGCTTCTTGTAGTTGACATGGTTCTTCAAAACAGTGCAATTACAATGAGTGAAACAGCACTGAGCCTTGAACATGATGCAAACAGGATATGACTATCCTCACCTATAAAATGTGTTTCAATAGGATTTTGTGGAAAGATCCCATGGAATCATTTTTATAGATGAAGCTTAATCAATCGATTGTTGATTTTGATTTATATTTTGTCTTTGTCATTAAGCTTTTTTGCAGTACTGTATCTTTACTGGATGCAAGTGCTAAATCCACAGACATTCTCTATTGCTTGCAACTTAGTTGCACCTTAACTGTATTTTTGAGTTGTGATGTTTTTTTGAAAAACACTAAATGTATTCACTGTGTTTTGTTTTATTCTGGCTATTTGTGTGATCTTTTTGCAAAAAGGGATGAAGGTTTCAATGAATTTCTTAACTGGAGAAAAACTGTTTCTCTGTGGAAATCCCCATGTGGAAACAATAACAGTAAACCATGTCTTATAACCATGTCTTTCTGGAGCTTGCTCTGCGCACTGGGGCACAGTCATGCTGGAATAGAAAAGGGTCTTCCCCAAACTGTGTTCACAAAGTTTGGAATTCAATTATTGAGAGGTGTGTCCCAAACCTTTTGTCCATATTGTATAATTCTAAACACTGAATTTCCACAATGGATTAAACAGAGCCTTGAACAGAAAAAGACAAACAGTGGTGCTCACAGCGATCCGTCAAGGACTAACTGAAGCTCAGAGGCATTTATACAAATACCTAACAGGACTCACCTGGCTCAAGGCGGGGTTACAAATAATACACAAAGAGCACAGATCAATTGTAGCTGCTTCAATAAAGCCTCAATGAACTGGAACCTCAAAGGGGAAAATGTAGGTAATTTACAAACTTTTCTCCCCTGTAACTTCAGACTGTGGCACTCTCCGTACTGTAGCCGCTTGCTCTGCGGTACTGGGTGTTCTCTGTAATCCATTGAACTGAGTTGTACCATCATACAGTTGATCTGGAGTATTTCATCCATTGTTTTCATCAAATGAATGATATATCACAATCCAGTAAGTACTTCTATTTAGAACTGAGAGACCTCATTTAGAGATGGAAATAGATGGAAATCATCAATATAATCACATTAAACAGTATCATTTGCTTATGTCAGACACAGAGCAGGGTTATTGAGGATCAGGGAATATTGCAATAATGCAATCAGCCTTTTTACTATGTACATCTATGTATTACAGCAATATACAGTGTAACATAGGCTATATGATGACGTATGTTTGTATACTATAGCAATGTGTTTTAGAGAAGTCATATACATTCTGTTAATGTCAGTCACACTTCTCATGAGCTCATGCTTTTTTAATGAAGCAAGATTTAATTTTACCAATAGGATAAGGTTGAGGAACATAACTGATCACTGGGCCATTGTGACTGTACATGCCCAACAAGAGTGGCAGGGGACAATGAGTACTGCCACCAGTCGCCTAGGGGTCCACGGCCTTGTCACCTTTGGTTCATACAACACCATGTTTTTGCTTGCTTTCCTCTGGTCTGTGAGGGCAATGTCACTTGACACTTGGCTGGTTTAGTTTGTTACTAGCTCACAAACAACCTAATATTCAGCAGCATATTTATACCTGTATATTCTCTCTGCCACAGAGATAGCTAGCTAGGGCCAACATTGCCTGCAGCGGTAATGAGACTCTTTGACCTGACCCAGACCCTCTGAGGTTGAATATATGTTTTCTATGTCCTTTATCAGTTGCATGCGTTTTTTTTAATTTTCCCTCTATTTCAGCTTAGCAGTAGGATTACATGGTTTTGAGCAGAAAGTTTGGCTTTGACATGGAAGTCGATGAGTGTGTAGATATGCATGTGTGTGTTTTGGGAAAGAGAAATGTATCTTGGCAATCAAGAAAAACTGTAATAAGGTGCTTTTGTGCCCTTTGCTGAAATAACAGCCTCTGCTCTTCTGGGAAGACTTATTACTAGATGCTAGCACATTGTTATGAGTATTTGATTACATTCAGCCTCAACAGCAGGGCTGAGATCAGGTACTGATGTTTAGATTATTAGGTCTTGATACCAAACACTGCTCCAACTCATCCCAAAGGTACTGGATGGAGCTCTATTGTTCCTGTGAAATCCGTATCACAATTCCCTAGCAGACACGTGACATTGGACATGGTGACATACTGGCTCATGAGCAGCTGCTCCAGTGAATCCCATTCTATTAGCAGTGTTTTGTAGTTAAACTATCTACAGTTAGTGTGTATTTTCATGCTCATATTTACATTTATATTTAATTTACTTCTTATACTTAACTGACTGTAGCTTGTAATATTACATTGACATGGGTAAGGGACACAGTGTGACTACAGGGGATGTCTCCTGAGTAGGGATAGAAAGAACTCAAAGAGCTGAGTTTCCATGGTAACAGGACAAGAGTTTTGTGTGTGTGTGTATTTTTGTTTGTTTGTTTGTGTGTGTGTGTGTGTGTGTGTGTGTGTGTGTGTGTGTGTGTGTGTGTGTGTGTGTGTGTGT
>JBBPDE010033085.1:0-10312 GCA_037974605.1 Nannopetersius ansorgii
TTTAAGCTTTAGCTATTTTACATTATTTTGACAATGACATTATACCAAACAGCAATCACACAACACGACACACTTCAGTCTAAACAACTTCGATGATGTTGACCCAAAATACAAATGCTAAACCCGATCTTTGTGAGGAGATATATTCAGGCAGCGCCGCGGTCTGAGGTTCGCGTAGCAAGTCGAAATCTTGGAGTAGCAGAAGCAGCTCATCACTGCGGTAAGCTACACTCTCATCTCTTATCTGGAGCAGGGTCTGGTGGTCATAAACATGTGTACCAGCTGTTCGGATACACGTTTGCGAGTTTCAGTTTGAAATCTTGAGAAGTAACACACAATAGCACCAAAGTGTTGGACCCGGAGTGGCCGCTGCGTCCTAACTCAGATTAAATAGCCATTTTCGCAATTATTTCTATGATGAAACTTTGAGAGATTAATTTTGAAGCCCCATTCTTTCATATAAGCCAAGAAAAGAAAAAAAATTTCATGTTTTTCAACATAATCAGCCCGTATCTAAATACGTATCTAAGAACGCCGACTTCTGACTCATTACGGCAGATCCGGTCACATATAGTGTTTATTTTACTTTAAAGACATAATATTGTTTATACTGTTCTTGTCTTTGTGTCTCTTTATGTCATAAGTATATTCCTCTAGGATCAATAACGCTTTCTTGATTTTTTCCTTTAATTACCGCAAATCAATGCTGTTTGTACTCCTTTACATGATCTATGCATCTACGTGTGTAGAATCACTTTGAATCGAATGTAATCTAACATGAGGCTCTAACTGTGCATCAGTTGTATAATGTGGCACTATTTGCGTTAGGATGTTGTTGTTGAAATATCACAGAGGCATGATAGCAAATCTGGCATCTGCAGACTGATGGTGATTATTTTATCGAGGCCTGTTACAGTTGTGACATTATCACTTGATTACGCTCATACTGATAGTGATGGTGATAGTAATTCATTCTTGCAATTATTTCCGAAACACAACAAAAATCAACAAATGATGCATTTTCATCAGCCATGTTAATAAAAGCTGCACCATTTACTAAGACAGCCCATGGGTCTTATAAAACCAAGTAGACTTGCTGCTATAACACCTGTAGAGGGCAGTGGTGAGGGCTGTTTGTTTACTTGAGCTGGAGCTGGGTCTGTTGGCAGTGAGGAGCAACTAAATGTAAACAGCTAGGGAGCAAAATAGCTGAGATGCTATTTCAGGCCTGTACTGAAAAGCTGCCTATAATGAACAACAATACAATTAAATTAATATTAATTAATATTCAGCGAATGTTACCTGATCATAACAGGCTTCATTCTGAATCTATTAAAGTTCAGGGTTTGATGCCCCACTCCAACTATCACTATCTAGTGCACATGTTCTTAAAAAAATGAACATCTGGTTTATTCCACCACTGTTTCTGACCGGAAAACTGGACTATCAGTGGAATTTTCTATTGATTGCTTTACAGGAACAGTGTCATTGGCAGTGACGATTTTCAAAAACAATGTGGTATCCAGTTTGCTGTTGGCTGCATGTAAACACAGAATTAAAAAGAAAAGAACAAAATAAGTACATAAGATTGGGTAGAAATGAAGCACCTGGCAATGAAAGCTATTTCTGCTAGCAGTTCGGTTTGTGCTGTTCGTCTTCGGGGTGGAGGGTAACAAGAGGGAAAAAGTGCTGTATTTAAAATGATACTGCCATTCTCTTGTGGGGAGTCAGCAGGGGGTGGGGTGTATCATGAATACAGTAATGAGCTGAAGAAACCTCCAAGCACAGTGTGTAGAGTGTGTGAGGGGAGCAGCAGTTAAGCCTGATCCACCTGCTTCCTCTCAGCTCCTCTCATGGCACTGGGAGATGCCAGCTGCCCCCCAGGCACCCTGGTTTGGCAGCACATACACACTCACCAGTGTATACACAGAACACACACACTTGTATTTTATACACTATCGGGACACAAAGTTTATACAAGTTCATATATTATGAATATTTTATATGATTTGTTTAACGCAGTCAATGCATTTTCCTAGTGTGACCCCATTTGACTCAGTTGTAAGGACCAGCTGTTCATGCACTAGACGCTGTTATGATTGATTTTGGGATTGGAGTCCTCATATTATAATGCAGCTTTTAAATAGGAAGTTCTATTAATGGTTCTTTTGATAAAAGTTCCAGCTACTGCAACTGTAAATGTATTTATCACCAAAAGTAGGGAGGTACAATGATATTGGAAACATATCAGCAGATATTTCTTTGATAAAGTAATAGTGGCATTAGACAGATGTTTGGATTTAGTTTATATTAATTTTATGGATATAGCAATATGTAAAATGCAAGTTATGTTTTTCTAATCAATGTCAAAACAGTCCCAAATCATACATTTTTAAAAAATATATTTTATATTGACAAGGGTATCGACTTTGGCAAATATGTACATGAAAAATATCAGATCGGTTTCAGCCCACAAGTCCCACATCGGAGCGCCCCTATTCAAAATGCATGAATTATTTCACAAGAAAAACACAAGAAAAAATATCAGTAATACCACTGTACACTTTCACTACACTCTGTTGGACTATGCTTGTGGGAGAACCATGGAAAAACAAACAAGCAGCAAACAAACAAAAGCAACAGTAAAGTGGGAAGCTAACGTTTCCTCAGTGGCAATATCTGATCGATCAAACATCATCTGACTCATCTCAGAAGCCTCACAGCACGGTAGAAAACTCTCAAAACCTGTGCAAATACTGCCAGATATCTGAAACATCTTACTGAAACTTGAATTTCAGAAGATCATAAAGACACTGTAATACCTGATGTGTGTGATCATACCAACTGCTCATGTAAAGCCAATATTTTTTGGTTCAAAAACCGAAAGGGAGAGTGAATACAGTAATAAAAGACAGACCAGTGTCTGCAGCAGGTTAAACAATTGGAGTACCATTTATAATATGACAAACGAATGCTTTTAAAATGCAGATTTTATATGGAGTTAATGGAGATGGTGTCTACAGGTGTTCATAAACTCACATAAATACCATAACTGATCCAGATGAGACAACACTATGGAATGTAAAAAGAAATTAGTGTATTTTGTAAAATACAGTTCTATAAACTCTATTTAAAACCAACTCTTCTTTATTTGTAAAATAAACTAGCCCAAAAATATATATTGTCCTAAACTATACATGTATTCAACCTCTGAACAACCCCACAGTTATAAAATAATGATATTAAAATGAATGAAATTAGACTTTAATTAAAAATGTGATTTTTTTTTTGTTTTTCTGTGGTTTCTGGGGTCATTTATGTCCTTTAAATGCAGAAATACAAATACATAAACACACACACACACACAGACACACACTACCAAGGATCCTACAGGCCTAAGCAAACGATGGTTTGACAGGAAGTAGGTCACCTCCCACTGGAGCTTGTCAGCTTTACTCCATTCTCAATCGCACAGATAAACGTTTCTGGGAACATGAGCCGCACTCATCGGCTCTGCATAATAGACGGAGCTCTTCCATGAAGCAGGGATTATATTTGGGAGAGTGACTCTGATGGTTGACCCGGCTGGGCGTTGTCCAGACAGCGTGTCCCTCAGTGCCATCTGTGCCCCTGCCACCAGAACCGCCCGGGCCAGGGGTGATTCTATTCCAACAGATAATCACCCAGATAAACAGCCACTAATAGGGCACCTGAGAGCACACATGGGAAGCAGGTAGATAAATTATACACCACTCTCTGGTCCCTGTCTCAGCCTGGCTCATATTCCATATTGCACTTTGTGCACAGAGCACTATGATTATTCATCACTCCTCTTGCCCTCTCCTGCTATACTGCTAATGCATACTTTAATGCCAGTGCAACACACTAGCATAATTTAAAGTGACGGTTTGGCAAAAAGAAAAAAGAAAAATCTCATTTAAATGTCATTTTCCCCAAATGCATTCAGCCAAGACATTTTTTTTCCTTAGTGGCTAATGTAGCTAACACCAAGCTTGGTACCATCCATCACACCCACATGTGAATATGATGTTTTATACATTTTATACAATACTGTTGGTGTACTATTTTACTCTACTCTGTTGTTTTCTTAATTTTTGCTGCTTTTAACTTTGTACTGTCTGCTTTCTCCCATGACAAAGCAAATTTCCCACTTGTGGGACTAATAAAGGTTCATCTTATCTTATCTTATCTTATCTTAGTTATTAATGTAAAGCCAGTATTCTACAACCGTCCCAAAAACAGCAAGAGAAAAAGAAACAAAGGAGAGAAAACAAGCAGGTTAACCAACTGGAGTGCCAGATATAATATCACAAAATTGACTTATTATTAACTTTTTAAAATGCTTATTTTAGATATACGTTTATGTAGAGCTGTGTCTAAATCTACTCATAACTGAGCATTCGTACAATAGAATATGCAGTGAAACATGATTTTCTCAATCAAAATTTTTACATGAAAAGGTCTGTATTTAAGTGCTAACTGGTGGATTAGACTACATTGTTCACTGCATTAGCCTCGTACTTCCAGAGAAGTAAGTAAATTAATTTCTGAATGTGAAAGTGAAGAAAGTGAGGAGAGACAGAGCAGAATGGCAGATATAACAAAATATTATAATCTATAGTTAAAATGCTTATTTTATATACAAGTTTATGTACGGGCTGTGTCAACAGGTGTTCATAAATGTACATAAATATAGTAACAGACACAACACTGAAGGAATGCAGCGAAAAGCGGCTTTCTCAGGTTTGTCTCAGTTGATATTTTTGGGGTATGGGAAAAGTAAGTAAATCTAATTTTTCATCAAACTATGGTTATAATAGCAGTGCAGTGCTGTAGCACAGCTTAAACAAACAAATCCTCAATATTCTTGAGATGCATGTTTAGAATCTTAAAGGTCTGCTGCTGCTCTACTAAAGGGCCGGAAGGTCTCCCTGTGGGGTCTCTGGGCCTGTCCCGGCTTTAACGAGTGCCTCACACGGAGCACGCTTCATTTAACTAATTCATCCAGGGATTAGGAGAGCACAAAGTGAATTTCCACAGGGGAGAGAAAAGGCGCTTTAATCTGTGCGCTGTCCGGTCCAGCTTTGTTTAGAACATCAGCACAGGGAGCCGACTGGTTGGTCCCTCAGCAATAGAAGGGGGATTTTACGGCTGGCTGGGGTGCTGTGGTGAAAGGATCAGAGTCCGTTACAAACGCCACAAAAAATGCCTCTGCATTCCTGCACCTTCAGGAGAGTCTGTGGTTCAAGTGCTGGCAGAATTATGATACCAGTGGAATGAGTCAATCTACATTCTGGGGCTTAAAATGAAGAGCAAACGTTCTCCAACAGATCTCTTGCACTGAAACTGCATTTTTTAAAAAAAAAAAACAAAAAACTACAGCTTATAATAATGAATGATTTTTTAAAAAGCCTGGGTGGACTACATAAGCCCCTCCCTCTTCATGCTCACTGTAAGTCACACTTTTCCCAGTACACATAAAAAAAATTCACATTTACTTAAACGGGATTCACTCTGGTTAGCATTTCCCTGCTGCAGCAAAAAAAATCACTTAAAATATACTTAACTGTGACATGCAGACTTTGGCTACACAGACCTTGAAGGGGCAGGGATTTGTACAGCAGCACAAATGAAGGTGTCCAAGCACGACTCATTTCATTTGCTAATCATTTGCTAACCACACCAGCTACAGTTATCCCACAGCCGCTAACTCTGCTAATACAGTTAGCCTGCTGCTGCCAACCATGCCAGCTACAGTTAGCCACCTGCTACCTGCAGCAAACCACACTCTAATACATCTTTTCCTATGTATTAAAATAAATTTGCAGCCACTTCCCCTCAACTGTTTTCCTTGATTGTGTATTAACCTCTGTCTTTTTTCTTTTGACAGGGTCTGTTAAGGTGTGTGACTCAGCTGGCAGTAAGATAAGATAAACCTTTATTAGCCCCACAAGTGGGAAATTTGCATTGTCACAGCATTTAAAACAACAGAATAGATAAAAAGTAGAATAAAATACTAAAGCAACAGGACAATACAAAATGTGCCTTATAGCACTTGGTTGGTAACTTAAAAGCAGATGTTGCTTTAAGTCTAGCTTTACAGGTATGAAGAACAGATGTGGACTTACATGAGCACTGATGTATGTCACCCTGGATAAGAGCGTCAGCTAAATGCTGTAAACGTAAACATTAGCTACAGTTAGCCCCCTGCTACCAACCATGCCAGCTGTCATGCTGTGAATATATAATTGTCTGATAATCATGTTCACTATTATTTTTTTTTCCTGTATAATCGAGTTTTTACTGCCTGTTGTGCATGCTAGAGCTACACAGTTATCACCTGATCAGGGTGCAGCACTACACTCTTACAAGTATATAATTATATGATATAATTCTGTTTAATTTTTTAATGAGTTAGCCAGCTTGCTAACCACCAACATAGATTTTTTGTAGACTAGTTACCATCCTAATAAGACGAATGTAATAGTCTGAATATGGATTATTTCATTCCATCCTTATGCAACACCAATTGGACAAAAATCTGCCAAAAGTCAATACGACAATAACTGTGATGTGCATTAGATGCTCTCAACTCGGTCGTGTAAAACAGATCCATTAATGATATGCAGCAATGCACCTGACTCTGAACTTGCAGTGACACACAGTAATTACCTTCAAAAAGGCTTGAGAGATAAAGATCTTAATTGCTCTTTAACGGGCCCCGAGATTGGAGCTGCAGACAGCTTTGATTTGATCGGGGCCGTAATGCTCCGTATTGAGCTGAGACAGCCAACACGCTCTTGACTGTTATATAATGGGCACAGATATCACCTCCATCCGGAGACCCTGGAGCACAGTCCCTCATGCCCCTCATGTCCACTATTCATGCTTGTACCAAAAGAAAACAACATGGCCTGCTGCACGCTGCCGGACTATTGTGCTGTTGTGAAAATCAGCCACTCTGCCAGGGAATAACAGGACGACTCACTACATGCCAGGCTGAAGCAGAGAGGAAATACATTCATTTGCCATCCACACCCTCAATAACAGCGAGAAGAGCCGCTTCCTCCCTGCGAGCAGCTGTGTCTCATTGTAGATTAAACACTAAAAGCTCTAAAAGTACTTCTATATGGTCTCGTGTACTAATTCTCATATTTGTGCTGGATGCTCTGGATACTTGGAGTTACTTGGAGCCCAAACCCATGCTTTTTCTAATATATAAACACTAAATATTTGTGGAAAAAATAATTCTCTATCAATACTAAAAAGTCCAGATTACTACCTACAATCTGAAAATTAACATACTTTCCAGTTTTGTATTGACAGAAGAGTTCTAGGAGAGATAGGACCTTGTACCCTCTTACAGTTTTTAAAGGAATGGCTTGACTAAACTTCCCATTGACCCTAGAAGTACCTGAACAGTTAGGACAATTTTCACTTTTCACAGGGTTTACGTTCCAAGAGCACCCACGTATCATGCAAAAACATGTAGTCTTTTGGTTAAAAAATGCCTAAAAATGGCAATTTTTATAGTGTAAACCCTAAATATGCCCCCAAATATTCTCTCAGAACACTTTGTCATTTTAAACTCAGTTTAATGCATTACCCTTAAAGTCAATATAAAGGTAAATCCATATTCGAATTGAAATTCCCCGCCAAGATTTTCAACAAAAGTATAGGGACACCGCAGTGAGGTGAATGGTTTTTGGAGAATAAAACCTGATCTACTCGGGCTAAAAATTCAAATGAGGGCTCGTTGGAAAGGTCTCCTAGGGATGTGCTGAACTGTGAGGTTGAATTGCTCCCGCTGAGATATGAAGTTCGCAAGACGATAGTATTGGGACACCGCAACGAGGTGAACGGGTCCCCCTGTGTAAAAACATCCAGAAAAAATCTATTAATTGCCACAAAAAAGGTGGAGGATATTTGCAGTTTCTGTGTTATTGTGGGGATTTCCGCATAAAAGTTCGGTTGTCAAAAAACTGGGAGATTACTGTATTTAAAAAAACTAAACCGACTTTTGTTGTCACCCAAATCTTTTCTGTAAATCCCCATAACCCCTCTCAACAAATCTAGTGTTTATTATCTTAACTATATTAACTTAATTTAGTTCCATGTCTAAATCAACAAATCAAAATTTAAACTGTAAACTCTTTTACATTCTTGACTGATCCAAAATGTACCTACTGTAACCCAATATTGATACTTAATATACTACATAGAATAGATTACAGCCAAAGGAATCTATTCTATTCTATTCTATCTATTCTTTGGCTGCCCCGACACTTCCAGTCCACCATACTGGAGCTGTCAATCAAGCGCCTATCAGGCCTGAGGCGAAGATAAACTCAGCATTGGCTGTTGTCAGTGTTGCACTTAATTGCTGTAATAAGGCAGTCACAAGTATACAAAATGAATTTATAATAACCTTGTCAACATGACAGGTAAGGGGTAGTGCTCTGAAAAGAATGGATAGGCCAAAGACAAAGCGAGAGCGGGTTTCTTTTTGAAGTACAACGATACGCCAACACGCTTCGTCGGAGCTAATTAATGGTTTGCAGCCTTGTGTAATAAAAGGCACAAAGGATCCGGTTCTTCGCAGAACCGAGGAGGTGTGACTGACAACAGGGAACGCGTGCTGCGAGACAAGCGCATTAAACTTTCATCAAGGCTTTGGCGTAGATGCAAAAGCATGACTTATGCACTTTAGGAGAGGCTCTGGAAAACAGAAGTGTTTTATTACCCTCGTGCATGCTGTTACACAGTTGGCCTGATGAACCTGGACGCGGAGAAACGAGAGGTCATTTTCAGCAATTAGCTCTAATTCATTCGAACATACAACTTCTCTTTAAAATTTCAAGACTTTTCAACCTGGTTTGAAATTCTAACAGCTTATAACACACGGTTGATGTGTAGGGACTGTATCCTTGAAGTGCCTGCAGGGATTTTATGATGATTTTTAAAAATGTTTTTAGTAGTTCCGCCACAGAGTGCGACCGCAGGTTTCTTCACTCCAGAAGTGGCTCGATAACGCTGCAGTAACACTGCAGATGAGCATGTGCAGGCAACAGCGCCTGATGATCAGGAGGTCGCCTTAAGGCACCCAAAGGCAGTTTAGATGCGGTCTTTTTTCTACTCTTTCTACTTCTACAAGTTCTGATGGCACTTCTTTTCTCCAGCATTACTCACATGCAGAACCGATGACCTTAGACTACCTGTTCCATTGGACTTTTAAGCCAAAAACACTGGATCTGTACCAGAAGCACAACAGATGTTAAATCGGCATTATACTACAAAACCACTCCTTTTATGGAAGTTCCTTCAGTTTGTGTTGATGCTCGGGGGTCAAACGTCATGCTGAACATTGTTTGGTGTTCCTAGGTCATGTAGGACCAAAGTCGTTATCACTTTAAAAATATGTAATAATAATAATAATAATAATAATAATAATAATAATAATAATAATAATAATAACAACTGCTAGGGGTTTAAACATGGCTTCGGACGCAATTGAACATAAAGAACAAAAAAGAGCAAATCTTTGAACTTGCAGGACAGTCTCCGCCCACAAGTGGTTGTAAAGTTTAATAAAACAAGACTTTCACTGGTTTTCATTGTGGGTAAAGTGAAGGTCAGAAAAAAATGGAAAGCCACTGTTTGCCAAAATCAAAGAATGGAACTGGTTTTTCTGGGCTCAGTCAGCTTGGTACCATTCATCATGGCTGTCATAATACGTAAGGGCTACTTGGTTGGAGCCCAGGGCTAAGGACTGGGTTTAAAATGCAAATCATATCACTATGTGGCTCTAAATCAATGTCCCACCCATGGCCATGGGACACTGATTTATTGTGTTCATTATGTGAAGACGGGTGACAAATGAAAGGAAACACAAACACAGTGCTTAAGTAAAGAGTCGGACCACCACCAGCCACCAGAACAGCTTCACTGATCCTTGGCAGAGGCTCTACAAGACTGTGGAACTGTACAGGATGGATAAAACACTGTTCATCCAAAAATACTCTGGTTTTCACACACACCATCACACACACACACCATCATACATCTTCTTCACACACACCATCATGCATCTACACACCTTCATACACGCCTTCATACACACCATCATGCATCTCCTTCCCACACACCCTCACACACACCCTCACACACACCATCACGCACACACACCATCATACATCTTCTTCACACACACCATCATGCATCTACACACCTTCACACACACCATCACACATCTACACACCTTCACACACACCATCACACATCTACACACCTT